>JAXBDA010007311.1:0-17940 GCA_036023075.1 Gaultheria prostrata
ACACACAGAAGATTGGATCATCAGTTCTTGTGGAATATAAGTTTTTGGTTCACAATCTTAGATGAAATTTGACACACCATCAGTAGGATTGTAGTACAATGTTTTAGTAGGTCTATCTTGACTACAGGGAACGGTTCTAGTTCCAACTCATTGTACTAGTGCACTTTGTGTGTATTGGACACGACCGCTTTATGGTAATTGTCTTAATACTAACATTATAAGACAATTAGAACCTTACAGTTATTATGAATTCTTATGCTCTTAATTCAGATATAATTAATAGATATATGCATTTAGTGTTGTTGACTTTGATTCATTATAAAGCGAGATCCTATTTTTGGCTCAATAGTCTTGGTGAGTTGGGTCACGCCACTATATGCATGATATATATCGATATTAATTATTGACGGAATCCACGTCCCGTTGGGGATTGATGATACCCCCTTGAATAAGCTTATAAGTTTCGATTATGTCAAACCCTGCAGGTGGATATTTGTATCCGACATATCGAATAAGTTAAGTGGTTAGTCTCAAGGTATTTTATAAGATGTTGATTAGTGGGAGATTCTTAGTAATCGACATTTAATCAATGGGTATCTGTAATCTTAATGTGGGGAGATTAATAAGTATTTAATAACATGGAGCTCGAAATATAATTGGGATAAAGACGGGAGTACAATTATAATTCTTTAGTGGTGTGAATTATAATTTGTGAAATAAGAATAGAATCCGGGTGGGATTAAGTTTTCTTATTTACACAAGTAGCCCCAGATTTATTTCTCCTCTGGTCCCTACTCTAGCCCTATAAATATATCGTTATGTTCTCTAGGTCTCGCAACAGTCATTCAGAAAACTAGAAGTGAGGCTGTGAGAAAGAGAACAAAGAGACTACGTAGAAGTCCACGCTTGCCTACGTAATCGAGGTATAAGGGAATATGACAAAAGATCGTGAGGTACTGTCGAGCAGAGTTTGCGTACAGTAATCGGGTGATTCGGGTCTGTCAAGTTCTAAAAAGAAACAAGTCAACCAGCGTTCGTGTCTACGGATGAGAGGTAAACCCTAGTTCCGCCTTGTAGGGTTTGTGTTGATTGTTGTTGTTTAATCTGTACGCGTCATTATTGGTTTCTGGGATTCGTTTCCCAATAGGTACGTGCATGCATTGAGATCAAGAATGCACTCCAAATTATAAGGTAAATTGGCCAAACTCATAAGGGCGGATATAAGAATATTAGGGATCGCTTCTATCCATACATCAAAATCTCATCAACCGGTACATTCTTAGCCAAATAGTTTTCTATCCAGTTATTGATTTTTTCTAGCAATGAACTGTATTAAAATTTGTTGAACCAAGTGGCAAAGGTCTCGTGGCCTCACATCTTCAAAAATATGAGAACAGTAATAATTATAGAGCAGTTGTTGACTTTTCAACTTGCTTGCCACATGTATGATAATTATAAAATGGATTAATCACTTGGATAGCACAGAAGATTTCATTCGTTTTTCCGATGCACCAAAATAGTAAAACATAAGATTTCATTCCTGCCACTTTGCAAAGTAATGTTTTCATTCTTTTTGCTTGTAAAATACTTTGAATATCCTTATTTAGTATACATAAATGCGGTTGCCTAATTAGGTGAGACGCGATAGGATTTATGTAAATTAGTTGCCTAATTAGGTGAGATTTAATTGATCATTTCAATTGAAAGAAGGAGGAATTAAGGTCGTGATTATCTTCTTCTCAAAACTAACGGAAACTCCTTTTTGTTCACTCTGCAAACCGAAACCCTATTCATCTTCACATCCGTTTCCTCTTGATAAGATTAACCATTTTGTTCAGTTTAGACACTTCATACATACGATGTTAAACTTACCATAATTTTTTTGAAAGGCAAAAATAATAATTTTATTAACCTTTGAGGAATACAAAGATTAAAGGGACGAGGAGAGAAAGCATCCCAACCAAAGGAGGCATCCCAACAAGGTTGGCACCCCTCCAGAGGACGATCATATGCCACTCAACGACCAAGATACTTGGCAAGGTTCCAACAAGGAAGAAGGTAAAGAGCCTCAAGGACAGACCCCTCAGACGAAGAAGAGAAACACCACATGTAGGTGATCCCAAAAATAACAACAAGAAAGACCCCTCTAATTCTCAACTGAGGACAATACCCTCAAGTGGATACAAGAACCAAACAACACAAGAAAATCAGCAGATACCATGATCAGAGTATAAGTAATTCCAATACAGAATCCACCAGAGTATTATGACGGCAACATGTATCATTGGTGATGAAACATTTCCTTCCATTAGCAGCAGGTAAGAAGACAAATCAGCAAGATTCAGCATACGGGAACGCAATAGAGTAACCAAATGCAACAGAGTGATGATGGGCAGCAAGACTGGCAAAGTGTGGACGGCGCCACTTTTTATGGTTTGTTTTAAAAAGAAGAAGGGTTTTTGGAGTCGCCACCCGGATTTTTATTTGGAAAAGGATTTAATACCCGAGAAACCATTTTTGAAAAGAGTTTTGAAAAGTAATAACTCTCATGCCGTTGGTTTTAGAAAAGGATTTTGATCTATTGAAAACCAGAGATATTTTTGGATTCCGGATCCAGGTTATGAGCAGGGAAGGATTTTAAGGCACCCTGCTTCCCCGATAAAAATCGGTCTTTACTAATACTTTGTGGGATTTTTAGAAAATATTTTGTTTCAAAAACTTTGTTCATATAAGCAGATAATAATAACAGGAGATAATTAACAGTAAATGAATATAAATATCAATAGTAAATATACAAAAGAGGAAGCTTTGATGTTACCCACTGTCCGAAAAAAAAAAACTTGATTTTGAAATTTTTGGTTTAAAAGAGAGTACCGCACGGTACTACGGATAATGCCATTTAGTGTAAAAATGAACCGTGTGATACTGAGCTTTACAGGATAAGCTCATTTTTTACAATAAAAGGAATACTAAGTGCTCATGGTGCATAACTTGCAAAACTTGATATTTTTAGAGTAGAAAAATTGGTTTTAATGATGGAAGGGCTATGCACCGAGGCTTTAAAATCATGTTTTTGATTTGGATTGTACCAGAAGATGCCTTACCCCTCTATGGTATTGATTGGCCAAGAGAAACAAAGCACCAAAATATTTTGTTTAAATAGAAGCACTGTGCGGTATTAACGGAAGTACCGTGCGATACTTCTGTAAAAATTCTGTATTTTTGTTGCTGGTTTTTGTTGAATATTGCTAGTATAGCAAGCTCAAGAGAGGTATAAGGAACCTTTTCGAACTTGGCCTTACCCTCAGAATACCAAAGTGACTAACTTCGGTGGCGAAACAGAGGTTTTTACCTTCGGGAGTGGAGCTTTGAAGCGAGTACTTGAACTATGACAATGGAGTTTTGAGAGTGTGTTATGAACTATAGCCTTTGGCTTGTTAAGAAGTTTATCTTCTTGTATTTGTTTTTGTATCTCTTAGGAGGATTCCTTTGAGTGGTGAGCGAGCCCTACACCCTGTATCCCTTTTAGACACCTCGGGTGGTGATTTCTGTATCCCGTTTTGTTCTACTTGGGTGGTGAGCATCCTTATCCTTTTATCTTTTTAATTTTATCTTTTCCATCTCAAAATCCGGCATCAGTTGCGTATCCGAGTACAGCTATCCATCTTGTTCAGTGTCCATTCCATGGCGTTTGAAGATAATAAGTTGAAGGGTATTTTTTCTCATAATGATTCGGCAGTTTCACAACCACAAATGGATTGGAGTTTGACGAGTATGATGTAGATGGATTCTTAATTATCCAGGGAGGTTAGAATTTTGTTTCATTGGCCATTGAACAACGCGGTCCTAATTTCGATGTGAGGAAGTTTAAAGAAGTTTTAACTCTTCAAGATACCCAACAAAGTTTCCCTACCAAGGTAGTTGCGGGAAAGCAAAAAGTTCAAGATTGCGACTGGATTGATGAGGCTATTGTGGAGCAGCGGACCAAAGTATTTCACACTAGTGGAATCGTCCAAGGTTGTGAATGCAAGTTCCTCATGGACTCGGGAAGTCAAATGAATTTTGTTTCAATATCTCTAGTTTCATATTTAAATTTGCCAACTGAAAGATGTGTTGAACCATATTATGTGCGTTGGGTGACTCCAGATTGCAAAACACCAATAACTAGACGATGTCTAATGGAGTTTTCAATAGGCCAATACAAGGACAAAATTTGGTGTGATGTGATCCCAATGGATATGTGTCATGTGTTGCTGGGTTGACCATGGCAATGGGATAGGAATATTGTTTATTGAGGTCGAGAAAATGTTTATGAATTTAAGGTGGATGGTGAACTTGTGAAGTTGTATCAAAAAATGAAGAATATGAAGCGGGAGATGATTTCAATGATCAACAAGGAAGGAATTGCTACAAAGGATAAACGTCCGCGCAAAAGAAAGAAGAAAAAAATGCAAACCAAGCTGCAAAGTTCCAGCAAGGAAATCGGCGAAGATTTGAGGGCGAATCTTTTTCAACCAGGGGAGTTTGACAACGGAGTTTTGAGAGTGTGTGATGAATTATAGCCTTTGGCTTGTTAAGAAGTTTATCTTCTTGTATTCGTTTCTGTACCTCTTAGGAAGATTCCTTTGAGTGGTGAGTGAGCCCTACGCCCTATATCCCTTTTAGACACCTCGGGTGGTGATTTCTGTATCCCGTTTTGTTCTACTTGGGTGGTGAGCGTCCTTATCCTTTTATCTTTTTAATTTATCTTTCCCATCTCAAAATCCGGCATCAAACTAGAACTTGAAACTTGGTTTTGTGGGTGTCAAATGGACCTAGTAGAGCTAGGAAATGGATAGTTTATGTAATGGGTATCAATGGAAACAAGGGAAGGAATGTTTAACGAAGGTTTCAGACGTGATTTGGGGTTTTTGAAGAAGGGTTTGAACTGGGTATTGACTGGATGGGTTTTAACAGAGCTTTGGGAGGGTTCTCTAATGGAGTGTCGGTTGTTTTGCAGCCAAGAGGACTCAGGTATTTATAGGGGATGAGCCGAAACACACCCCTACAAGTTAACTTGAGATTCTACTCCATTTTGATAGGCTACATGGCATCCTTGCATGCCTTGGTGCCCAAGAACACTGCAGGAGAGGGTTTGTCAACAAAAGGAGCTGCTGGTAACGTGTTTCAGGTAAGATTGATGCGCGACAGTGTCGTGCGACACTGGGTTAGTATCCGGGCGTTTCTTTTTGTCATCGGGGAGTTTAAAGATGTCCGGGGATTTCTAAATTGGGGTGTCTACACAGAGTTCTGCGTATTCATCAATTATGGTAAAATGGGTTAAGAGCAATTCGGAAACCACCCTTATTTCCCCAAAGTCCCAATCAAAGAGAGAGAAATGACGTTACGCAGAAGGAAGAAATTGAAATGTAGTCGATCTCGAAGAAGACGATTGATAAATCAAAGAACCACATGGACCAACCAAGGTTCTCTGTGTGTGTGTGTTTGTCTAGTTCGGCATTCGAAAATACTAGGGTTTCGAATTTTGATTTCAAAATGGAGCTGATGTTGTTAAATGTTAAGTTCTAATTAATTAGTAAGTTATACAACCACTATACGATATAGCCTATATACTATAATCCAATTTCTCTGGTGTTTCAATATTGGCTATATAGATAATAAGAAATTTTCATACGACATCATTTGCCTATGTTCGATTTCCTGAATAAAATTGTCCTCTAATTATGTTACGATTGCTTTAACAAAAAACTGAAAGAGTTCTTTTCCAAATTTTCTTGTCTTTGTCAGAAATTTTGTCTAGTGGTTTGTTGAGAGGTCAAACCATTGTGTAGCATTTCTGGAAGCATAACCCATTTGTTGGCTTGAAATCTTCTTTAGGTAAAACCATTGTGTAGCACTTCTTGAAATGTAGGTGTATGCATCTAAATTCGTTCATTTATAAATGCGAATGTTTAATTTTCTTAATTTTATGTTGTCTTTGTTGTAGCTTTTTGCAAGATTTTCGGTTGAATGACGACCACAACAACCCTCCAGACGATTCTCTGCAACCCTTCCTGGTCTTTGGTCGAGGCGAAGAATCAGCAACCGCAGCCATTCACGGAATTCCGTCATGATACTTGTTTGCTGTTCTTCCACCATCGTCCTCGGATCAACGAACCTTCGAGCAACGTCAAAGGGTGTTTCATCTGTTTTGTGTGGCGCCATCGAGCCGGGAAAGTTCTTGCTCTGATACCACTTGATGGAGCGGAATTCACAAGAGATCGACTAGCTAGTCAGCGTACTAGTCTAAACGCGATAGGTTCTCGAATCCGCAAGATGTTCTTGAATCCACAAGGAATAAACTCCATAAATTTTATTGATAATAGAATGAATAATGTCATTGGCTTACACACTTATTTATACTAGGAGGAGTCCTGATGAAAAGGGAAATTACTTTAAGTGGAGACCAAGCAAAGCAATACTTGAAAACCAGGACTATAAGAAAAAGAAATAAAACTCTAGAAAATTATAAAATAGGAAACTAGAATCGTGCTAAACAGGCTGCACTAAATAAGATCTCCTTATACTAATCATAAATAAATTTGTTACCAAAATAATATTTCCATAAATGATAGGGATGTATATCTTGTCCTACATCATTGTTGATGGAGCGGAATTCACGAGAGAATAGTTAGCGTACTATTCGAAACGAAGATAGGTCTCAAATCCACGACTGTTCTTGAATCCAAAAGAAAAAAGAGATTAACTATTAATTATATTTGATTAAAAGCTCCCCATGCCCATAGGCTACATCCTTATTTATAGGCTAAATCCTAACTCAACTAGAAAATAATAGAATCTTGCTAACCAAGAAAAAACGATAAAGGAAACTAATAAATGTACAATAAAAGAATAATACTTAATAGAAACATGCCAAAACAAGTGGCAGAAAATAAAAATATTTTAAATCAATCTTTTACTATAATAACGTTTCCACAAATTAAAATCCTTGGTATCTTGTCCAGCATATGTTGGAATGTTTTGACTGTGCGCAGGTACACCAAAGTTTCAACTAGTAGCCGTGTAACACCCATAATTTTAGTAAAAATAATAAATAAGTTTTACAATAGTATTCCATAACGAAAATTATATAATTCTCCCTGCTATTACATTTATTCAAAAAAGGTTCAACTAGGGTTTCTCCACTACATTGCACTGCGGTCAGCCCCAGTGGAGTCCTGTCCAGCTCCATAAGCTGCCAAGCTGTAGTTAAGCCTCACCATTCCGCCCGTTGACCCGTGGCCCGCCCGAAGCCCGCTAGGTCCGTCGGGCTTTGCCCGGCCCGAGCCCGTCAAATGGGAGGGCTTAGCCCAGTCCGACTTTAACATGGCTCGGGCTTGGGCCTAAATTTTTTAGCTCCAACCCGCTTGCCCGCCCGACCATTGGCCCGAGATATTAGCCCGCGCGGAAGCCCGGTACACTAATACACCAGTATGTATGCATAGGAACAAAATTATTCTCATGTTGTGTTGCTTTTGGCAAGTAAAGTATGCATTTTATTAATGCACAATGCGAGTCAAAAACCGACTTGGTTTGCCAACTTTTGGGTGTTGGACATGTTGTAGGTCACTATGTTGCTTTTTGATCCTTGTTTTATTTTTTTCAATCCATCGGAAAAACAAATCGTCCTTATTTCGGTAAGGGAAAAAAGAAACCATTAATTTTGGCTCAAAAAATTAATATGCAATAAGCATTTTAGCCCGCAAAATAGCCCCGCCCGGCCCACCCGAAGACTGACCCGCCCTCACACCCGACTAGGATAAGCCCGTGGGACGGGCCTGGGCTTCATCTTTTGAGAGATAGCCCGGCCCGGCCCGATGATGACCCTTAGCTGTAATACTCCTCCTAATTGTCTTTAAAGTCTGGCATAATACGTCAGAGTCGTAGAGCAACATCGTGGTATTATGCCAGGGTCACACAAGTGTAACACCGCGACCAAAAATGCCCAGCAATAACTCTACCCAAACCTCCAACTAGCAATTATAGAAAAATATATGTATGATTGAAAAATAATG
This sequence comes from Gaultheria prostrata, assembly GCA_036023075.1. Classification (NCBI taxonomy): domain Eukaryota; kingdom Viridiplantae; phylum Streptophyta; class Magnoliopsida; order Ericales; family Ericaceae; genus Gaultheria; species Gaultheria prostrata. The sequence continues at coordinate 8,055 of JAXBDA010007311.1, forward strand.
GCAGAAGTTAACAGAAAATAGTTTCCATGAAATATACATGTGTCAGTATCGGTGTAAATCATGCTCGTCTAATTTTTGATGCAAATAAGAGTGTAGTGCGTGTCATTAAAACGTGTCTCGTAGTATCTTTTCATTACAGGCATTCTTCTTCAAATTTATCAAACCGTGGATTGCTTCTGACCATCGGGTCAACAATCAATCCATTCCACTCCTCTATGGCATTGCTTCTGACCACTGGGCCTACAGTCCATCACTCGAAAGTTATTGGCCTATTTACGTCTCCTTTCAACTAATAATAACCAATCTTTCTGCTCGAGGTCCCGGATGTCTTGTATCACGGCACACACTAACATGATACAAGATTCGTCCACCCCGCGACACACACAAACATAGTCCCGTCTGTCTTGTCATCATGCCGCACACTTACATGATACAAGGTCCGTCCACTATGTGTTGTACACGCTTAGCACCAAAGACAACCAAGCTCTTTCCGCGAACTTGGGACAGTGCTCAAGCGGCACTACCGCATCCATTTCAACTCAATTCAATCAATCCATAGTCCCAGCTGGCTTATCATCATGGTGTCGCGCCTGGGATTTTGACCGCCCGCAAATGATGCAATGGCTGATTGATCCAAGTGATATTCAAAGCGACTTGGTTTTGTAAAAGCACAGGTTTTACAGCTGTGACTGAGCCATGTTTGATATTTATGAAAATAACTCAGAGTCGCCACTTGACATGATTCTCGGTGTGCCAAGTCACCATCGAAAAATTGTTTATAGAAATGTCTCGCGTCTTGAGACCCGGTTTTGTTTGATAGAAATGCTTCGGGCTTGCAGACCCGGTTTTGTTTGACAGAAAAGTCTCAATTTTTGTTTGGTCTGCGCTTTTAGAAAAGAAAAGGGTCGCTAGTTCACCGTTATGTGTAGGGAAGCCGGAGCACCCTACCCCGCCCTTTCAGCACTCGGAACAGACTTTTTCAACATGAGTAAACGAAAACTTGTGACAACATACATATATACAATGAAAATGGATAATCTGTTTGAAAATGAATTTTATTACAAAGCATGAGACTTTTACAAAAGAAAGGGGAATAGATACAAAAATAGGATTTGGACCAAGCCCGGGTCTCAAGGCCTACGTATTCTCCGGCCTCAGGAGAAATCAGGTCTCGCGTAGTTCGGAATAAAGCTGAAGTTCTAGAGAAGTTGACAATCGCTGGGGATTTGTACCAGCGGGATATGGAGGCTTTTCTACCGAACATGAAGGACATCATTAGACTCTAGCGGTGACAAAAACTGGGGATACATATGGTGTGGGAACTCCGAGACATCTCTTGACAGTTCTGAGATAGTAGACGGGTCAGAAATGGTTTCCGGGGGTGTACACAGTCAACAAGGGTCTCGGGATGCAATTTAGGAGGCTACATGGCCGAAAATAGGTTCGGAATGCAGACTGCACGTCCGTAGGAAAAGTTATAAAATTCTTGTCCGAACCCGTTAAGGGCCGACGGCGGGCCCCGGGATGTATCCGGTACGGTTTTGAATAGCAAAAGTGATCATAAAAAATAAGATAGTTTTTATAGTAAAAAGTTATAAAAATCTCGTCCGGGCCCAATTAAGGGCCGACGGCGGGCCCGGAATGTATCCGGTACGGTTTTAGATGGTAAAAGTAAGCACAGTTGACTTATTTGACTCTTTAGTAAGAAGTTGAATTTTGTCGCCCGGGGGCCAAAAAATGGTCCCGATCGGGTCTCGGGTCGTCCCCAGTAGGATTTGTATATCGAAAATAGGTTTTCGAAGTTCTAGGGGTATTTTGGTAAAAATTGATGAAAATTGGTTTCGGGGGTCTGGATGACTGTCGCCGGGCCCCGGGTTGTTCCCGGGTCAAATCCGTAGGCTAGACTGACTCTGGGTATTTTGGTAATTTGGACATGGAGCTGACCCTGGGGGCAACACAAGGGTATTTTTGTAATTTGGGGAAGGTGCTGACCTTGGGGGTGACACAAGGGTATTTAGGTAATTTGGTGGCGGAGCTGACCCTGGTATTGGCACTGGGGTATTTCGGTAATTTTGGGGAGAAGCTGGTTGTGGATCCGGAATAAAGTCGAGACGGACCTTACGACTCCTTGGCATGCATGACATTATCTGAAAATGCGCACACAATACAGTATGAATGATATGATAGATAACAATAGTCCAGCTTTGCGAGCACTCGGACAGCATAACTAGGTGCCATGAGGCAGGTCTGTGATAGAGGCACGGGTAATAGCTGTGTCACGCCCTGATTTTTATAAACATAAATATTGTTTAACCCACGTGGAGGTCAACACCATCCACGGTCAAAGTCAAATATCTATTGATAGTCAACAGAAAGTCAAAGAGTCTAACAGAGTCTAGCGTACCCCAAATCATATTACATGAGTCTTTAAAGCTTTACAAGTTTACAATAAAAGCAAATGGATTACAAGTTACAAGTTCATCATTTCCAAAAATAGAGTCATGCATACATAGCCACACGCCAAGCCATGATCCTCCGTGCCGAGTACCTGAAAATTATAAGGGTGAGCTCACTAGCCCAGTAGGAAAACATCTATCGATTCTAAATGGAAACGAGATGCATATGACGTGCATACAGAGACCAGATCATACGATGAGACCAATGGATTCCTAGATAAACGCTAAGTATGCCACACGCTTCATGGGTTGCCACTCTAACTCAACAAGGAGGGAAAAACATATAATAAGATTAACAAAATCATGGAAAAGAGCTATGAACCTCAGAAATATCGATAATCACCAACGTAGACATGTACCGCCCCATTGTATCGGATTCGTATCCAATAGGTCACAAACATCCCTAAAACATTCATACCATGTTTATCATTCCTTTGTCTCATTCATTATAATCCGGGCATATCCTTTCGGACCCCGTGCCATCCGGACATACCCTTTCAGGCCCCGTGCCAACCGGACATACCCTTTCGGGCTCCGTGCCAACCAGACATACCCTCTCGGGCTCCGTGCCAATCGGACATACCCTTTCGGGATCCGTGCCATTCATTTATCTCATCAATCTCATTTCATGTTCATTCATATCGTTTAAGTAATCATGCCTCGCCTCAACTCAATTCAATGCTCAAAAACCCTAATTCGATCGGTTAACATCAAAATAATGTCATTAGGAGTAAAACATATATCAAGAACCCCGATGGAACTTAAAATAACATCGGATACACTAAATTATCCTCATGACACGTGTCTCAAGGTGTTTCAAGTCAATTAGAATGGACATAGTACGTACGTCGCACAACACGGGCCATAACGGGTCAAAATGAGCAAAACTGCACAAAGGGGGGGTTTGGATCGATCCAAAATCAATTGGAAGGCTACTAAAAGAGTTTAGATCGATCTTATTTGGATCGATCCAGATGGGTCCTGGGCAGGTTTGACGGGTTTTGAACAGTCTTAGTATTTTTGCCATAATTTTTCACGCCGAACTCCGTTTGGAACGAGTTATATATCAAAACGTAGAGAATTTAAAGGGCTACAACATTGTAGTTTTACACTTCTCCAAATTTTTCATTTGTCATTGCTCGAAAAGCGTGAATAGTAACCAGTTCTGCAGATTTTCACCCAAGGTGGGGGATTTCAACCCAACTCAAATCAAACACACCAATTGACTAGGGAATCACTTAGGAAATAAATAGAACAAGTACACATCAAAATGATAAGACTAGAATGCCTCCACAAAGATTTAAAGCAAGGATTAGAGAGGGATTTAGCAACTATGAGGGCAATACACACACACAAACATCAAATCTGCATTAAGAATTGAAGGATGATCCCCTACCTCTTGAGATTATGGCTTGATAACACCTCCAATGGCAGAAACCCTAACCCTAGCTTCAACTCCAAGAGAAGTTCTTCAAACATCATATTTGCATTAAGAATTGAAGGATGATCCCCTACCTCTTGAGATTATGGCTTGATAACACCTCCAATGGCAGAAACCCTAACCCTAGCTTCAACTCCAAGAGAAGTTCTTCAAACACCGAGGTGAAAAATGCACACCAACGTGTAGAGCACGTGATTTTGAGAAGCTTTCGTGAAGGGGCTAAGTTTGGAGCTTGGGATTTGGCTTGGATTGGTGGGAGAATTGGAGAAGAGAGCTATGGAGGAGAAGAGAGAGAGGCCGGTTGGCTAAAAAATGGGGGAGAGAGAGTGATGTCCTCTCTCCTCTCACACCACACATATACACACATGCACTATATCTTTAAAAATCACACCAAAAGCCCAAATGTTTCATGTGTAAACCAAATCGACCCATACAACACTTGTAACATCTAATCCTCTCACACTTAGTCATTTTCATCATTTCACAATATTCCTCACATTACCCCAATGTTATTGGACACGGGCTGGCCCGGGTAGTTGTCGGGCCAGTATAGTTCTAGGTATAACCACAACATGCTGAAAGCAAGTAAACCACAATTGATATTTAAATTCACTTACAGACTCCCGGTTCAAACACCGGGTAGAGAGTCAGACGTATTAGATCGCCCGAAAAATTGGCTATAGCCTCCGGCAGAAACTGGTTGATTTTGAGCCTAGAATCGGGCAGCGTAATGGCAGGACTCGAGGATCTGGAGTCGGGACTTGGACAGACCTACCGCTAAGCCCTAACTACCAGTAGTTCTTCTCGGAGAAAAATCGGCAAAGTTTCCGCGTAGTATCTATACCCTGAGATTCCACCTAGGGAATCCGGTAGAGCTTCAACGCAACTCTAACTACCGATGTTCCTTTCTAAGAAACCCGGCAGAGCTACCACCTAATCTAAACACCCAAACCTGCTCGCTAACTGGTCCAGAAGTGACCAACGAATTCTCAGATTGGTCCAGAAGTGACCCGAGAAATTCAGCACGAGACAGAGATGGGTGGAAGAGGTACCTGAAGCTTGAAATGTCTTCTCATATTTATACAGGGGGGTGGCGCCCATTCCATAGGCGCCAATTCCAAGTGGTAGGTAGCCATTGGCTGCCTTGATTTTGGTGCCTATCCCTAGGGGTTTGCACCACTTCGCGCGGTGCAGCCCTGGTTCGTCCGTACTCGCATGTAGTTCTTTGATCCAACGATGTCCAGGGAGGTATCCCTAGGATTTTGAGGTGTCCTGAGCATCATGACGACGTTCGGTTTTCCAAATTATGCTCTGAGGATAGAGAAATGCGATCGCCCGATTTTCGGTTGAATTGTAGCGCTGTAAGCGATCAGATGACCAAACGAAATTTGATTGACCTGAAATTTACAGGAAACTTTAGTAAGGTTAGAATTGAATTATCAATGGTGCTGATCTTGAAAATTGGGTCTCGATGTCCATGATCATGGAATCGGCCATCTCAGGACGTGCGGTGTCCCCGAAATATCAAACGGGCTGGGAATCGCCCGATACTTGACGTGAGATTTACTTTCATCACTTCAAGCTTAAATATGATGGTTGGTGAGAGTTGGAGTTATACAGATAAAACCTGGATCTTCTGGCCCTATTCGTCGATTTTTACCAGGTAAGGGCACAAGGAGAGTGATGGTTCAACGGTCAATCGACATCCGATCTTGACGCAGCTTTAACCAATCACTTCGTAGTAATGAGATGAGTACATCCAACGATCTGATGCTCGATTGGATGTCATGATGATATAGTTGGCCAGTAGGCCCAGAAATGAGCTTCCGGAAGCTGATTTCTGTCAGAATATAGGAGGGACGGTTGTGGCCTCTTGAAATGGCATGCTTGTTATCGAAGCTATGCACATGTAGAAGTTATATATAAATTGGTGTTTAGAATTGTGCCGTGGCATCAGTATCTTGTACCTTGCCCGTTTACCTTTACCGGGAACCGAATGTTCTACTCGATAAGGCTGCTTCTAATTTACGATAATCCGATGTCATCGATTTGATTTGATAAATTAGGGTTGGGGCAAAATCCGGTGTCAACACATGGCGCACACTAACATGATACAAGGTCCATCCACTAAGTATTGTACACGCTTAGCCCAAACCACATCACGGACAACAACAACTTGAAGGGCGGGGCAATAGCGGCACTACCGTATTCAATTCCATCAATTCAATTTATCCATTTTCATTCTCATCTTGTTTCTCGTGTCAAATATTCATCTCGAAAATCGTGTCGTATAAATATCGTATCGTGCTGTGAACATGCAATCGTGTTTCAAAAACACTTTTCATAAAAATGCAACTTCCTCGTAAATCGTATTTCAAAAATCAGTGTTTCCTCGTAAAACGTGTCTTACCAACATTCAGTATTTCCTCGTAAAACGTTTCATGTCAATATCGTATCGTTTCGTGTATATGCAACATGCCTTTTCCAAACTCTTTTCGTGTACATCTCCTTTCTCGAAAAACGTATCACTTTAAGTCAAAACTATTTTTGGGCGACCTTCTCTTAACAATTAACCAGGAAAGCCCCAGGCTGGGGGGTCGAAATATCTATTTAATATCACCCATCCCTTTCTTAGACAGCGCAATGCTTGCCTTTTTGATAGACTTTCAAGGGTGTTAACCTTGGGCCATTTCATAGTCTCAAGTTAGTCAAAACATTTGTACAAAACTCTTTTGGAAAATCTCATGTCGTTCAAATGTTCATATCGTTCTAAAAAATTTATCGAGCATTATAACGGCGTACTTTCAAAAATTCAATTTTTCTTGCGAGTGAAGTAACGACTACATTTCTCCTTTCAAAAATTGCTCAGGCATTATAACAACATTATTTTGATAAGTCAATATTAAAATAGGCATTATAAGGACTACGTATACTTAGAGAAAATATTTTCCTTAATCTCCATTTTACTTTTTACCTTAAACGAATCTAGTTACGACTAAGTAAAAAATTTAACTTGACAACGACTACAGAAAGCATAACGACTACGTAAAAATTGTAACTATGTATGAAAAGCTAAAGTAAGGTGTAGAGGGGAAAAATCCGGGTATGCTATTTCCACACCTCCATGAGATCAACAGTATGCACTCTTCGCCGGAACCCTAGCACTACAAGACAAATAGAAGGTTAGAGCACCTTTGCCTCTCGTCGGCAAAGGCCCTCCAATGCTTAAGTCAGTATCACGTACTAGGAGGAAACCGAAAATCACGCAAGCATGTAAACACGAATTACAGCGTACCTTTCACCGTAGGCTTAATACACGTATTTATAGGTATATGTTAGCTTGTCAACCAAGGGTCCTCGTTGCCCTAGTTTCCTTATCACGTTAGAAAACCTTTCCTAATAGGATCAGTCCTATTAGGTATCATCGTGCCATTGCACCAGTCTCCATAAAGCATAGGACTTTTTCCCATGCAGGGCTTGTCTCCATATGTACACACAATCCGACTCTTATTAGGATTCTTCTTTCCTTATCCTGATATGGAATGTTCACGCCATTCCCTTCAATCACGGGATACACCCCTTATCATGTAAGAGAGTATTCTAGACCATTCCAGAACGCCCTATCGTTCTGTTAGCCCAATAGCGGTGTAACCATGCTACCACGTAGCTCGGCTATACTGTTGCTGGCCTGTAGATCCCAGGACCGAGCTATTCGTAGCTCGGTCCTGTCCCTGCACCCTATCGTGGTGCTATAGTTAATTATGCGTTGTGTGTCTGGCCTTGCTCGTGGCCTTCCTAGCTCGGCCCCTCTTTAGGGCACCCCTATGAGTCTATGCCGAGCTAGGGTACCTTCATGGGTGTACCTTATCCCGAGGTTGCCCTTGTCTCAGTGGACCCTCTCATGGGCCACCCGACCTACTACGTGGTCGGTAGCCTACTCATGCACCTTTACTTAATGCCTGCTAGTGCGGCACGTATGATCGCACGTGCCTGGGGTTACATAATCCTGCTCGGAGAAATACCCCCCACATAAGGTTAGGATAGGTTGACTACCTTAATCCCAAACTAGTCGGGGCCGAATAAGCTAGGTTGATCTCCGGGCGATGTAATGGCTACTTGTTTCGAAAAGAAAAGACTAGGCTTTTCTTAGAAACAAGGAAAACTACTAACTTCTACTAAATTTTGGATCGTAGGGTGGTTGAAAGTGGTGGAGAGCGGCGGCTTTGGTTGAATCTATGAAGAACTCATGAAAAACACAAGAAAAACTACTAGAAAACTACTTTACTACAACGGTGGTGAGAGAACTTTGGTGTGAGAAATGAGGGGGAATGGCCTTGCTATTTATAGGCAAACCAATGGGCACCTCCTCCCCCCTCATATGGCCAGCCAAACCCTCCCCCATGTGACCAAATTAATGCCAAAGATTCTCTCATAAATGGAGAGAATAAAATCCTCATTTTGGGGGATTTTTGGTACACAAAATCCATAGGTCAAGAACCTAATTGGGTAGGGTTTTTAATGAGAAAATCTTAGTGAATATTCGCCTAAAAATCTAGTCACACTAGGTTGTGTAGCAATTTGCATGGCCACCTTTGTTTTTAGGGAGTTTTTGGTACTAGTTTACACATGAAAGCTAAGTTAGGAGACATGTGCCCAATTAGGGCTAGGAGGGCTAGGAAAATCTTAGGTGAATCTTAGGCATTAAATGAAGAAATTTATTCTTATTCCTTATTTATGAGGGAATATATTTCCTAATTAATGAGGGAAAAAAATACTACTTAAAGGTAATTTTTGGTGCTAGATATACAAACAAGTGCAAACTAGCTAATTAGACACAAGTCTAATATGCTAGTGAATCTTAGGCAATCTAGGTGAATGTAGCTAAGATCTTAGGAAATCTAGATTATTAATTAGAAGATCTAGAGAATCAAAGTCTAGGATTCCTTGGGCTTAGATTTGTAGTCGAAATACCTACTAGAAATTTTTTTTGGTGCTAATTATACAAACAAGCGTACACAAATAAACACATGTCAATTAGTCTAGGAAATCTAGTAGAATCTTAGGTGTATCTATAGGTTCATTCCCTCATTAATGGGAGGATTGAAGTAGGATTTGTAGTACCAAAAATAGTGAGGTGTGCAAATATACTAGGACAAGTAAATAATAAGATAATAATAGAATTTTTTTGAAATACTAAAAGAAAACAATTTAATAAAATAACAAAAATTTTATTTACGAAAAATTAGGGTTATTACAGGCCGAGCTATAAAAAAATTGATCTTTAGTGACAACAATTTTGTCACTAGGTTGTAACTAAAAGTGTGTTAGTGAAATTATCTAGTAACAACTTTTTAGTGAGCCGTCACTAATCTTGTAATTAGTGACAGCTAAGCACAAAAAGCTGTCACTGAAATACTTTTAGCAACACACTTTTAGTGACGCGTTGTTATTACAACGTTGTCAATAAAACTCAATTTTTTTGTTTGTACCTATCAGTTTTTACCCTTCTGCTCCGATATACTGGAGATACCAAAACTAGTAGTACTTGTTTCAGATAGTTCCCCATACTGTAGACACCCCGATTTTGAACCCGAGATACACGCAAGCATTCTCGATGATGAAAAGACCAATGTTGACTACCTCGAGGACTTGAACAAGGCTTGAAATTGTTAAATACCTCAAACCTAACCTTAAACCTCTAAAAAACCATTAACCTAACCTAAAACAACCAAGCCAAGCCAAAGCACAAACCAGCATCTAAACACACCTTGGGCGCCCAAGGTCACCCTGAGCGCCCAACCTCACCTTGGGTGCCCAACCTATATACCAGTCAGTTACGGTAGTGGCTATAATCATGAGAGATTCTGCTGCATGGGAGCCATTATCTCCCTAAAATCCGGCCATTTGCTTAACCTACAAGCTTACTCCATCCCTCCTAATTACTTCATACCCCCCGCAAACTATCTTGAATTTAAATGGTAATTCCCCC
>JAXBDA010007312.1:0-11434 GCA_036023075.1 Gaultheria prostrata
CATAAACATCAATCGAGAAAATGAAACTACTAGTTTTAATGGTAATAAAGTACTTCCCCGTCCCAAATTTGCTATCTATTCTTTGCAATACGTGCCCATTTTAAATTACTTATATTTTACAATCTATAATTTTTATTTCATGATTTTAAAAATCTTGTTTTGGAGAAGTAATTAAGATCTATCCAATAAGATCCACATTTCATATAAAAAATAACATACATTTAACAATATAAGTACTTTTTTGAGATGTAATCTGTAAAATATGTCATCTAATGATATTTAACATACTTATTGTTACCTAACATACATTTCAAGACTACGAGAATGCTATAAATACAATGTCACATCTCATTAGGCATATTAAAAGGTTACTTCTCCTAAATTGTTGGTAATGTTCGGATTTCAATGCAATTTTTAAACAGTTCATATAACTTTCATTCTATAATATTTTCCAAGATTCTAAAATCTTTGTATAATAAAACTAATTGAGATATATCAAATAAGATTTGTATTGCACATAAAGTATATTATAGATTGAAAGATATGAACAGTTTAAAAATTGCATTGAAATTCGAACAGGACCAACAGTTTGGAACGGAGTGGTATAGTTTCATTTTGCTAAATTGTTCATGAGCAGCATGTGTTCACTTTTTTTAGACAAGGGTGCGTCATTGAAATTATATTAAAGTAGAAGGAGTGTAATTTCATTCATTTTTTTTTTTTGGAAAGCAGTGTAATTTCATTCTAAAACAAGTGGAACCCAAAAGAAAAAAATGGATGAGCAGACGTGGACCTCCCTCAAAGCTCAAATACAAAGCAAGAAAAACAACGGCCCAGATTCTCTCCTTGCTTCCTGGCTCTGCCTTTATCTTCCCAACATCTCCCCTGCCTCGCACCTCTCTCTTCACACTCTCTCTCTGTCTCTTGTCGGCATTCAAGAATAGCAATAGCAGTGGTAGAAATAGAAGAGAGAGAAGTGAAGAAGAAGAAGATGTTGTTGGGTAAAAGACCCCGTCCTCCGATTAAGAGGACCACGAGTATGACCGAGTTTACCTTGGATCTAAATATCGTCGAGGGCCAACAGTCGTCCGAACCATTTAATGGCGGCGCCGGCGTTGGGGGCCGCATAGATCAACGGTTGTTGGCTGCCGCCGCAGTCTCTCCTCGTAACAACCGTCGTAACTCCGCTGATTTCATCGAGACCGCTCACTTTCTAAGGTCTTGCTCCCTCTGCAAACGCCGTTTGGTCCCTGGCCGTGACATTTACATGTACAGGTGTCTCTCCCTCTCTCTCTCTCTGATAAAAAAGAAAAAAAAAATACCTTTTTCCTAATGTTTAATAGTATTTCATTTTCGGATTTACGAAATCCTGTTTTTGTTTTTCCCCAAAAGAAAGAAAGGTTAAAGAAAGCGATTTGGGTTTTTCAACTTCTTTAAAAAGTTTGTAAATAAAATACGAAAATCAGAAAAGGAGAAGGAAAACCTTTCTTATGATTTTTTTGTGGTTTTGTTTAATGTTTTTGCAGAGGTGATAGAGCTTTTTGCAGTCTAGAGTGTAGACAGCAACAGATGATCCAAGACGAGAGGAAAGACAAGTGCTCCTTCGCATCCAAGAAAGAGACCCCACTGGCAGCCTCCGACGGCGGCTCCGCCGAAGGGGAGACCGTCGCTGCCGTGTAGATTCAAAATTCCTATAAAGGCTTAAACTTCATTCGGGCCCACCAGGCCATATAATACATGTAATTCATTCCGGCTATATATATGATGTGTATATGTGGGCCGTGCCTCAATTATCTTTTGTACGCTGATGGGGAAGTTTTGAAATCCAACATAAAATACATACCCCGGGTCAGTGTTTTCTTCATTGCCTCAGTTTTGTTGTTGAAGTTATCATGGGCATTAAAGGCAGAAAATTGCTGTTTTACACCTTGGGTCGAGTAAACGAGTCGAATCTACACCTTGGGTTGTAAATGAGTCGAGTCGAATCGAGTTGAGTTTTGGAATGTTTAGGTTTGTTAGTCAACTTTTTAAACGAACACGAACAGAGCTGGGCTCATCAACTCGAACTTATTCACAAACCTTAATGAGTCAAAAAATATTAGATATTTATATTCTCGTATAGGTCTAGAAAATTTTTAGTTTGTGTATATGTAAATTATAAAAACATTCTAACATTGGAGTTTATAATAGTTTTAAAAGTTTATACATGTACAAATCATAAAATTCTCATTATATTTATGTAAAAGTTTATACAACTTCAAGATTATATGTGACATATTTATGCATTATGACAACCACGAAGTAAGAGAATAAATAAACAAACAAGCGATAAAAATGAGGATACAAAGATTTATGTGGTTTGCTGAAGCACAAAGCAAGAACGTACTCCACGGGTTAGGAGCGAGAGGGGATTCACTATGAACGAGAGAGAATACAAAGATTCGGCTATACCTGTAGCTATCAAGGAAGCACCCGACAGATATCTAGTAACAAATCTGTGATAGAAACCGATAGGGAGGCACAAATCGTAGATGAAACCCCATGAGACAATACAAAACCCCAATATCAAACTCCAACTCCCAAAGATTTACAAAAACTAAAAGGATCCAAGCAACGAGGCATCAAAACGGAGAAAGGGTATATCCACAAAGAATACACCCCTCACACCAATAGACAACTGCTGCTAAGAACCAAAAGGGAAAGTACTACAAAAAAAAAAAGAAGCCAAAATCGATTTAAAACGCACAGACTTCGTGTCCGATCGGCCGAACGAAATATACAGAGAGCAAATCAGTGTACAAAAACCTAAGAGCCGTCCAGAAGGACGTGAGCCTCGTATGGGCGGAGGTCGTTGTACCTTTCTCGAAAATTCATGGCATATTTAGCATTATGAGATATACATGATCTAAGGTTTTTATCGAAAACTACTCGAATCAAGCCTTTTCCGGTCATTATTTTTAATGATTCCTCGCATGGACCTTTATAAACATATTTTAAACACATTGAACTTCAGGTTCGCAAGCCAAATATTGTTTGGTTCAGGTTCAACTCATTTTAAACGAACCTAAAATTTAGGTTTAGGTAATTAGGTTCATTTAGTAGCCGAATCGAACTCAAATGAGTTACTGTATCACCGAGTTGAGTCTCGAAATTTATGAACGACTCGATTCATTTACAACCCTATAATTACACTATTGTCTTATTGTGAGCTAAGGTTATCCCCAATAACATACTCAAAACCAAAATATTGTTAAAGTTAACAATGTTTCGCTCAAAAAGTGTTCACAATGGAATACTCAAAGTTAACAACATTTTAACCAATACTCAAATTTGGACATTTGCATACTCAAAGTTACCAACATTTTCCCAATAACCAAATTTAATGGACCCCTCATCTCCTTAATTAAATACACGCATCATTATACAAATATCTTCTCTCTTTTTCAACAATGTTTTCTAATATATTCCGAACTACCAAAAAAAAAAAACAATGTGTTCAGAAAATAGTTTGAATTTTTTTTCAAAACCATTTTTTTTTTCCGAAAACTATTAAAACTAATTTTTTTTTCAAAGATGGTTTTTCGAATATTGTTTAACTTTTTTGAATTTTTTTAATGAAAACAGTTTGTTTTCTAGAACTAAATTGTTTTTTCTTTTTCAAAAATGGTTTTTTGGCAAACCTTTTTCTTTTTTAGAAAACCTTTTGTTTTCTAAAACTAAAATGGTTTTTTGGTTTTTAAAAAATTGTTAGTTGTTTAGAATCAATTGTTTCTTTTTCAAAAACTGTTTCATTTTTTTGAAAACTTTTTTTTTTAATTGTTTATATTTTAAAAAACTATTTTTAAAAAAAATTGAAAAAATACAGTTTTGACTGAAAAAACTAATTTAAAAATAATTTAGTTTCTTTTTTAGTTTGAAAAGAGGATATAACACAATTTTGATTATGCCAGACGAATGGAGAAGGAGTACCTTAGTACCTATCTACAAGAATAAAAGGGATATTCAAAGTTGCAACAACTATAGAGGTATTAAGTTGATGAGTCATACGATGAAGTTGTGGGAAAGTTATTGAACATCGATTGAGGATGGTGACTATGGTGTCGGAGAAACAGTTTGGGTTCATGCCTGGGAGATCGACCGTGGAAGCTATTTACCTACTAAGAAGAGTGGTAGAAAAACACAGATCAACGAAGAAGGATCTTCATATGGTTTTCATTGACCTAGGAAAGACTTATGATAGGGTGCCTAGAGACATTATATGGTGGGTTCTGGAGAGAAAGGGAGTGACCAAAGGATGTATCGATGTGGTTAGAGACATGTATGAAGGTGCTGTCACTGCCATTAGATCACTAGCAGGGGAAACGAGTGAATTTTCCATCATAGTAGGATTGCACCAAGGATCAGCCTTGAGCCTGTACCTTTTCGCTTTAGTTATGGATGAATTGACTAGACAGACTCAGGAGAATATCCCATGGTGTATGTTGTTTGCAAATGATATTGTCCTTGTAGATGAAACTACTAGCGGTGTTAATACTAAATTAGAAATTTTGCGGGATGCACTAGAGTCTAAGGGATTTCGAATAAGTAGGAGTAAAACTGAGTATATGGTTTGCAAGTTTAGTGGTGCCAGTAGTGCGTCCGAAGAAAGAGTGATGATTCAAGACCAGAAGATACCAAAGAGTGACCATTTCAAGTATTTAGGCTCTATTATTAGTCAAGATGGAGAGATTGTAGATGATGTGACCCATAGGATCCATGTGGGGTGGCTCAAGTGGAGAAGCGCTATTGGGTGTACTGTGTGATAAGAGGGTACCCACAAAATTGAAGGGTAATTCTATGGAACTGCCATAAGACCAACGATGCTTTACGGGACAAAATGTTGGCCTATTAAGAAATAACAGGTGAAGAAACAACAGGTGAACAAGATAAGTGTAGCGGAAATGAGAATGTTGAGGTGGATGTGTGGTAAGACTAGACGAGATAGATTAGAAATGAAACAGTCCGCGAGATGGTAGGTGTAGTACCTATAGAGGAGAAGTTGAGGGAAAATAGGCTTAGGTGGTTTGAGTATGTCTATCGGAGACTAGCGGATACAGTAGTTAAGAAAGCGGATAGGATAGCTTTGAGTAGCAACGCTCAGGGGAGGGGAAGACCCAAATTGACATTAGATGCGGTAGTGCGCAATGATTTGAGTCTACTAGGGCTAAGTGAGTAAGTAGCACTTGACAGAGTTCAGTGGAGGAAAATGATTCATGTAGCCGACCCCAATTGATTTGGGAGATAAGGCCCTGTTTGGTTTGGTTTGGTTTGGTTTGAACCTCTACATTATTAACTTTAGCCATCCTCTAAATGGATAATCAAAAGGTGATGTAGCAACTTTTTGTTATTTCATTCTGAGTATATCATTGGTGATACCTTAATAATGTCAATCCCTCCAACTATTATTCGTTAACTTTATACGTTGGGAAAAAATAGTTGTTGTATATTACAGACAGATCCATTACGAATTGGTAGGAGTATTTGATTACGAAAAGAATTCAATCATTATTTTAAAATAAACTGTAAGCCAAATGTACACCGAATATCATATGATTAACGATCTCTAATCAATCTAAATTTTTTCAAGGATAATCTATTCTGACGAGGAAAAAATGAAATCCATGATGAATATGGAGCATGTGTACACAAAAATTTTCTTTTATATCTCATGTTAAATAAATCAACTCTAACTTAATTCCACACTAATACCTTAATGAAGGTGTTAACATTTTTAATATATGAGTTAAATCCGTAACCTATAACCTTATTGGATCGGTGACACGATTTTCTCCTATTGTCTAAATTGGCTAAATGGATTCTCTTCTGACAAAAAAATTTAAACTGACTTTTTGATTTATTAATTGTATTTATTCAAAAATATTTTTGATAAATAGCTTTGTTGTTGAAACAACTTGTCTTCAATAATCTAAAGATGAACTTTTTTTCTATTAAAAATATTAAAAAAATATTAATTATACAGGCGATCTTTTTTAGGAGAAACTCTGCAATCACCGATTTCCTTTGTTCACAGCACATACAGTCGACCGTAAGTGTCTTATTAATAATAATAATTATTTCCTCAAAACTTACATGAGAAATCTAGGAAGATACTCCACGATGATATAATAATTTACAGACCACACATTGAGAAAGAAGTTGCACGAACGGGGACAGGGAGAGAGAATCCCGCGCATAGGTAAAAGGGTCGTGATCACTTGTGATGTAACCAAAACCTACACAGTGAAATTCTCCACGATTAGACCACATTTGGATGCATTATTTGTTTGTTTATTTCTTTCAAACCAAAAAAAAAAAAAAGGGAAGAATTGTTTGGTTATTACCAATAATTTGTTTTCACTAATTAATTACTCTTTATTTCGTATACTATAAAAAAATAAGCAAGAAACTTATTAAAGTTGCAAAGAAACTCTTTATTCATAAATTGCTCAATTTTAAGCAATAGATATAATCAAATGAATCCAATTTAACGAAACTTATTAACCAAAATCACTCCAAATCCAAAGCCGGGAAAAGGAATACAAAGTGACCAAAAACTAAAAACTACCCACTAGCACCACATAGCAAAAAAAGAAGACGAACATCGGAAAAAGCAACAAGAAAAGCAACACCACAAATAAAAAAACTACCCAGCACCAAACGAACAGCACTCGGCATAACAAAATCAGCCAAAAAAGAAAACACTAGCCTAGGCATCAACCAAGCCAAAACTGACACCAGAACGAGGACAGAACGGCAACATAAAGCTCCCACCAAAAACCAAAAACATCCATTGAATGAGTCCTTAACTTGAACTTTTAGATAAAACCAAAATTGGGGATAAATAGCTTTGTGCATATGATTCGGGTTGAAAGGTTTCAATAACTTCTGTCAAAGATTCTCGTCGTCATCCTCCCTTACCCCCATGTCCTCTGGTGCGAAACATGACAGCATGAGGCACCCACTATTATAAAGCTAGTGGTCCTAGTGGAATAGAATTATAGTAATAGGGCGGAGAAAGATTTTTACTTGCATAACACACAAGTATTTCTCAAATGTTTGTAAATAGAGTGAAAAGTTCAATAGAGAGTGTGATAATGTCAAAATTATATTTGATTGTGTCAAAATTTAAATGCATAAAACCTTGTATTGAACTTGAATACAAATACAAGTATTTTATGCACTTAAATTTTGACACAATCAAAAACAATTTTAGTATTATCACATTTTATACAAGACGTCAAAGTAATTATTAAGAGCATCCCCACGAGCCGCCTAGTTAAATGGGATTTTCTAGCTAGTTACATAGTGAGACCAAAAAATGAAAGTCCACGAGGCTAGCTTTAAGGCTAGGTACATTAGTTTTATGAATATTACCTAGTTATTTTTGTCCATGTACTGTTCACTAGGTTTTTAATTATTTATTACTTTTATCTCCCTCTCCCTTTCCCTCCTTCCCCCATTCTTCTTAAATAAATAATTAAAAAAAATGAGGATCGGTATGTATGCTAGCTAGATTGTTATGTGTAAAAGGGTAAAATTAATAGCAGATACGTGACACGTAAATTGATGAGACATGTGAAAAGTGTTACGAAATCTGAACAACGCGCTCACCAACACACAAAACTCTCAGGATCTTGGATGCTATGAATCACAGAAAGCAAACAAGAGAAAAAGAGGGAGACAAAGAAACACGGAACACACATATATACGAGGTTCGGCAACTGTCTACTCCTCAAGAGCCACATGCTAGTTCACTGTGAATCAATGGAGGAGACTCTCAAAATCACTCTCTACAAGTACAACAGCTTTCTCACAAAAGAATATAATGTTCTAACCCAAAAAAAATCTAATTAAGGGCCTTAAATAGGTGTTATGTTTGTGTCTGATGGTCCTAACCAAGTCGCGATGGTCCTGACTATTTTTTCAACAATAGTCATGACCTGTAGATGGTCATGACCGTTCGTAGATGGTCCTGGCCAAAAATGCTGAAATTTCAGAAATTGGTTTTCGTAACCCAACAATCTCACACTCGAAGACTGATTTTAGAACTCATCTTGTAACTCCATCCAAACCCCAAAGTGAACGTAGTGAACTTCACCCCCTCTTGATGTGGCTCCGGCCCTCCAACAAGCGCGAAGGCAAACTAAAGTTGCTTACAACTTCAGCTTCTCAATGGTGATCGACTATGTCAACATATTTGCTGGATTCTTGCTCCTAAGAATCTTCTCAATGGTGATCGAATGAAATGGTACTTCACATCATTGTGCATCATTCTGGCAAGAAAAACCGGATTCTTTGCAAGGTGTATGGCACTTTGGCTATCACTGAAAAGAACGTTGTCCTCTTGTTGCAAAGCCAACTCACCCAGAAACGTCTTCCACCAAATCATCTCTTTAGCGGCCTCTATCACGGCAACATATTCAGCTTCTGTCGTGGACAAAGTCACTATCTTTTGCAGACGTGAGACCCAATTCACTATTGTTGATCCCAAAGTATAGACATAACTCGTGGTACTTCGCCTCGTATCATGATCACCTACGAAATCAGCATTCACGTATCATCTCACCATCAAATATCCTCTCCCAAAACACAAGGTAGATTAGTGATCCCTCGTAAATATCGCAAAATCCACTTCACGACGTCCTAGTGTTGTTCCCCGGATTGCTTGCAAACCTGCTCACAACTCCCACTGCATGGGCAATATCTGGCCTCGTGCAGACCATCGTATACATAATGCTACCAATGGCCGAGGCATAGGCAACCTTGGCGATATACTCCTTCTCAGCATCTGACTTAGGAGATTGCACATCAGAAGCCTAAACTGACTTCCAAGAGGTGCGCCAACTGCCTTGGCGTTCTGCATATTAAACCTCTCAAGCACCCGTTCAATATACTCAGCCTGACTCAACTTCAAGACCCCTTGAGTTCGATCCATGCTGATCCTCATCCCAAGTATTTGTTTCGCTGCACCCAAATCTTTCATGTCAAATTCCCTTGCCAACTACTGTTTCAACTTATTTATCTCCTGTAAACAAGGCCCCGCTACAAGCATATCATAAACATACAGTAATAAAACAATGTAGCTAGACCTACATCGATCTTTAAGGTAACAATAGTGATACTGTGCTGCATAAAACCATCAAACTTCTTGTACCACTGTTTGGGAGCCTGTTTCAACCCATACAGGCTCTTCTTGAGCCTACAAACCAAATCTTCCTTGCTCCAACAGGCTGCTTCATACAGATTTCTTCATCCAAGTCACCATGAAGAAACACAGTTTTCACATTGAACTACTCAAGGAAGAGATCATGTGTATCTACCAAACTCAAAACCACTCGGATAGTGATTATCTTCACAACTGGGGAAAATATCTATGTATAATCAACCCTCCTTTCTGTTGGAAGCCCTTCACAACCAATCTGGCCTTATACCTCTTGCTACCGTCGCTTTCCTGCTTGACCCATTAAACCCATTTGTTCTGTAAAGCATTCTTCCCAGCTCAAAGCCTAGCCAACTCTCAAGTCTGATTAGAGTGGAGAGAATCATCTCTTCATGCATAGCATTCTCCCACTTCACAAAGTCACTGACTTGTAAATCCTCATCATAGGACGACGGCCCTCCACTATTTGTAAAAAGCAAATAATACAGCGACGAAAGATACTTCAGATTAGGTTTGGGTACCCTAGCTGATGTCCTCAAAGTGATAACTGCTGAGCTAGACCCTGTCTATGGAACTGCCCCATCTGAAATTGCCTCATGTGAAACTGTCAAATCTACTTGGTCAGAACTCTGCTCAACCCCATTGCTTTCTGGAAGATCATCCAACTCAAGGTACTCAGATACGCCCCCCATCTGATGTTGAACTTCCACTGTTTTGTTTGCTACCCCTGTCCTTGTACAACACAGACTCATCAAACATGACATCCCTGCTTCTGATTATCTTTCGATTTTCCTCATCCCAAAAACGATAACCAAAATCATCGCGGCCGTACCCAATGAACGTGCATTTCTGTGACTTAGCATCTAACTTGTTTCTGACTTTGTCACTAACTAGGACATAAGATGAACAACCAAATACTCGCAAGTGTGAGAGATTTACCTCTTTACCGCTCCAAACCTTTTTCTGTATTCCAAAGTTCAACGAAACTGATGGCCCATGGTTGAGTAAATATGGTGCTTGATGAACCACTTTTGATAGTCCTCAACCAATGACCTGCAAAACAAAATTAAAGAAACCGGTGTCGGCCAACACCCCTCTGATGCCTAAGTCAGAATTGGTACTTTAAAATAATGGAACGTGGAATTAATTGAAAATGTTGAAGTGTTGAATAACCATGGGAATGCTTTATTTGAATGTTCCATTTATCTCGGAAGAGATTTTGGCTGTAGGTGAGATATATCTTTAACCGTTGTGGTATTTGAACTTAAGTTAATCTTCTGTAGATATTGGATTATCCTTATGGCATATCGCATACATGTTGGGAGTTTGTTGGACACGGTTAGATTGGGTCTGGTCAACTGATCTTGACACTCTTAGGCTTCCCTTGGTCAGTTTAGGTATGCAAAACTATTTTTATGCTGAACAGATAAGATCTATTCAGATAATAATTGATCTCAAGTATATATTGACAAGCTTTTCAGGTCGGAACCTTAATTGCTTCTTTTGGATTATGACTTCAGCCTTCACAGAGATTTAAATACCTGTAGAGCGCACTGTTATGGAGGGAAACCAATTTGGACCTATCAGGTACTCCTCAATTTTTGAACAACTTTGAAAGTGGAGAGAAAAAATATTGCATAATGATCTCACACTAATTGCTATCTTTTTAGCTTTCCTGTCATTAATGTTTTACTGGGCCTTTTCATCTGACTGGCGCATCCTTTGCTCTGATCAATGTATTAGAAAATGACTTTAAAGTCAATATTCTAGAGTCTTCTCTTGACGCTTCAAGAATTACTAAGTACCATTGATGTGATGGTCAGACTCAGCGGCGACTCTTCTCGCGGGGGATTAGTTCCTCAAAAATTCTTTCCGACCCTGTGGACTATTCCTCCCTTTCAGAGGAAATTATCTTGGAAGAAGAATAAGCAAAGGCAAGGAAACTTACCTTTTCCTTCTTTGCCATACTGAAGGCTGAACAGGACATGCAGAGCAGCACCCCTCTTACGAACGAAATGGTCACCGTAAGAAGTTTCTTTATTAATGCCTGTAAGGACTCGAAAGTTGCCCAGGAAATAGGGGTTGTGATGCTTCGTCCTGTCAGGTTGATTTTAGCCTCACTCTATATCATCAGCGGTAAGGGTAAAGATCTTGTTAGTGGAGATATTTCTTTGGTGTTTTTGACCAAAAGAGGGGTTGTAGCCGGAATACGAGATCTTCCTTCCCCGGAGGTTA
>JAXBDA010007313.1:0-17935 GCA_036023075.1 Gaultheria prostrata
CTCTCTCTCTCTCTCTCTCTCTCTCTCTCTCTCTCTCTCTCTCTCTCTCTCCACCCACCCCACCTTGGCACAATCTCTCTCTACCCACCCCACCTGGGCACAATTTCTCTCTCATCAACTTCCCAAATCGTATGAAAGTACCTAAATTTTAAGGTATTCTATGAAAGTGTCTAAACCACTAAAACTCTATAATAGGAAAGCGCACCATAAACCTAAATCCGAGGGTACCCTATGAAAGTGTCTAAACCTAAATCCTACGGTATCCTATGAAAGTGCCTAAACCTAAATTCTAAGATACCCTATGAAAGTGCCTAAAATCTTAGAGTACCCTATGAAAATGCTTAAACCACTAAATATAATAGGAAAGTGCACCCTAAACCTAAACCCTAGGGTACCCTATGAAAGTGCCTAAAATCCTAAGGTAACCTATGAAAGTGTCTAAACCACTAAAACCCTAAAATAGAAAAGCGCACCATAAACCTAAACCAAAAAAAAGAGTGACTTACCTTAATGATAATTAAAAAAAGTAACTTACCTTAGTGGTAATTAAATCTCTCTTTCCTAGACCTAGAGGTAAAAATCTTATAGGTTTATTCGGCATATGTGGAATTAAGTTTATTCCTGAAGCTATAATTTAGTAATTAAGTGACGATAACAAGGTGATCATATCGCTATTAAATTAAATGGCGAGCCATCATATTGCGGTTCAAAAAAATCATATTGTAGCAAATTTTTTTTGTCCCCGTATCCCACAAGGCACAATCTAGACGGACTAAAAACATGGTGGACCTCTATGTTCTCCGATCCACAAAGTGATGAGACTCATATTCAATAAATAAGAGGGACAGTTTTGTTAACCCTCTTTTAAGGAGGGTCAACAAAATTGCTCTCCTGTTGAAGGTTATAAACTCATAAACAAACATTGTACGGAATACTTTCCTAATCTTAATTATGTTAGTTTTTTTACTGTATTTCCTAAAAATTGTGTTCATTTTTAACCGGAAAATACTAACTTCCACCTAATAGGTAATAGATAATGTATAAAAAGTGTATCGATATCCGAAAATAGTGTATTAATATCCATGAAAATATATTGTTATCCATGATATGTGTATTGTAATTTGGACTCATTTGTCTTTATATACTCCCTCCGTCCCAAATTAATAATCTTTTTTTTTGCA
This sequence comes from Gaultheria prostrata, assembly GCA_036023075.1. NCBI lineage: Eukaryota > Viridiplantae > Streptophyta > Magnoliopsida > Ericales > Ericaceae > Gaultheria > Gaultheria prostrata. Next base: position 1,182 of record JAXBDA010007313.1, read on the forward strand.
ATCGTGTCACTTAACAAATTATCTATATCTTACAATTTATAACGTTTTTTACGATTTCAAAAATTTTGTTTTATAAAATTAATTGAGATCTATCAAACAAGATCCATATTGGATATTAAAAGTATTATAGATTAAGAGTTATGGACAATCTTTTGAGATATCCCAAATAGCGAAAATGGACTATTAATTTGGGACAGAGGAAGTACCTATTATCCTTCACCTAAATGGATGGAGGTTGGCGAGACCTTTTTAAAACTAAAAGTAAGTTATTAGAAAAAAAAAAGGGTCTTGCTCATCTCCACCCAATAGGTGGAGGATATTAGGTACATGGAGATAAGTGAGTTCGGATTTCAATACACATCTCACAGATATTAATATACTTTCACGGATATTAATGCACTTTTCTCGGATATCGATACAATTTTTGCACATTATCTTTTACCATTTGGGCTGATGTTAGCATTTTCTAAAAAAACAAGAGTCTTAAAATGGGTTTAGAATTTTGGAAATCGAACACAAAAATGCTATACCCACTAACTCAAAAAGTCAACTTATTGCGTTTTATGAGACAGGTCATCCCCTCATAATACATCACATAAAAATCATAAAAAGCCAACGCGTATTTCGAGCTCTCACATAAAAAAAGCCGAAAAAGCCAAGTTAGTGGCACATCAGTGTCATAGATTTGAGTCACTCTAAGCCACTGATTTCAAATTCAGTTTGAGTCTCTGATTTCAAATTCTGGACGATTTCAGGATACTAAATTTTTTCTGATTACTTGGCACAAAAGTTTTGAAAAAAAAAAAAAAGACAATTTATATTGAATTTCGAACTCCCTCCCTTAACCAAAACTAAAAATGAAAACAAAAGACAATAGGAAACTTCCTAATTTAGGACTCAGAATCCAACTTAAGGAAACCAAATCCCAATAGAAAAAGGATTTATACCCCTATATATCGACCTTTCCCCTAGAGCAGTTTATAGTATCGAAAAGAGGAATGCTACATATCCTCCAGAAAACTTATTCCAAGAAACCATGAGTCCTTTGAAGAAAAAACCCGTCTTGATTCGCCAAGTATGGGCTGGAAACTTACTTGAGGAGCTCTCCCTCATCAACTGCATCACTCTCCGGTATCCATTCGTGTCGATGGATACCGAGTTTCCCGGCACGATCTTCCATCCGAAGGTCGAAAAGCACCAACTCTCACGCCTCCCTCCTGAGTACAACTACCGAGTGATGAAGGCGAACGTGGATGCGCTGAGTATCATCCAGCTCGGCCTCACGCTCTCCGATGCCGACGGGAACCTCCCCGAGAATTTAAACCATTCCTTCATATGGGAATTCAACTTCAGGGACTTCGACGTCGATTCCGACCTCCAAAACCCGGACTCCATCGCGTTACTTGCGAAACAAGGAATCGATTTCTACAAGAACAGGAAATTCGGGATCGATTCGAGGGTATTCGGGTGTTTGTTTCTCAAATCACGTCTCGTTTCGAAATTCAATCGCCCCTCCCCAGTGGCATGGATCACGTTCCACAGCGCCTATGATTTCGGGTTCTTACTCAAGATTTTGACAGGGGGAGGGTTACTACCGGCAAGCGTCCGGACGTTCATGACTTGGGTTAACATGATCTTTGGTGGGGCCGTGTACGATATAAAACACATGATTCGGTACTGCGATGGATTGTACGGTGGATTGGAGAGGGTGGCGAAAAAACTAGACGTCGATCGGGTGGCTGGGAAGAGCCATCAAGCTGGTTCAGATAGCTTGCTTACTATGCAGACATTCATGAAGCTGACAGAGTTGTACTTTAACAGAGAAGGAGGGGAAGATGAAATTGGTAAATTCCAGTGTGTGTTGCATGGATTGGAGGTGGAAAGGGCAGTTTCCTTTGTTTAATTTACAACATTCTATGGGTGATTTTTGTTTTGGACCAAGTAAATAGACTTGATTAATGAAATTTTCGTGAGTTATGAACAGTTTTTGTAGTGTCTGCTTTCTGTTACCTTCAACATAATTGAAGTACTGAACAAAAAAAAAATTGCCCAGAGGTGTTTTTATGATGCATTTAGTTCTAATTGTTCATGGGTTTCGGAACAAACTCATGGACCATGAAATCTTTCCCCGAAAACGAAATGTGTGGTTGTGATTCACTCGAGGTTTGATACCCAACATGAAAAGTTTCCCCGAAAACGAAATGTGTGGTTGTGATACCACAACAACATGAAAAGTTTCCCCGAAAACGAAATGTGTGGTTGTGATACCACAATGAGTGAATCACAACCACACATTTCGTTTTCGGGGAAACTTTTCATGTTGGGTATCAAACCTTTTCCAGCACAAAGCCTTTCATAGTCAAAGATGGTATGGCCTTTAAACAAATTTTCATGTTAGATTATGTGATCATTTACTACCATTTAGATACCTCGATCGACTTGGTTTAAAGGAATCAATCTTGGTTTAAAGGAATCAATCTCACTGTCTACTAGTATATAGGTTCAATTAAAGCTAGAGGAACGTCTCGTATGGACTGATGCAGGAGGTTTGGAACCTGAGAACAAGGAGATGCATAACTTGTGGCCTTGAACCGACAAATCGAGTGACGGCATCTGTGATCATTAGGCCGGAGCAAATTTTGTAAACTCTGATCATTTCAGGTTATGTATTGAATGAGTAGGGATCAAATGTATGGTTGATGTGGTTGTACGTAGCTAGTGTACTGTGGGGAAACCCTCACCAGAATAATGGTCCCCTAAAGGGAGAAGCAGGGAAGCCAATTCAAAAGGGTATATCAGTCCAGACTTAAGTGGTTAGCACTCCTGGACTATGTAGCAGGGTTAAGCTTAACCCTGTTTTTATTTGCATGGATGTTCAAAGTATGTATGAGATAAACGGTTTAGATCAACGTTGTGGGTCTCAAATGAATCCAAAAAACGTCTCGAGGGAGCTAAATAGAAGGAGATCATTTACATACATAAATGAAAGTATTACGTGTGAAATTAAGGACTCGAATCTTTAAGCTTGTTTGGAACATGCGGAAAAGAAAGGAAAGGAAAATTTTAAAAAAATCTCTCCCCTTGTTTGGTTAGAAAGAAAGTGAGAGGAAATCTAGTTACCGACAAAATAACTTACTAAATTAGGAACTTTTATGGTACCTAGGCGTGTCGTGTCCTGCATTTCTTAATTATCTGCATACAACCTGTGCTACTTAGTTTCAAATACGCCATTCAGAGACAAACAATGTAAAACTGATAATGCAAGTACGTACAATAGCAACATGGGAATCCAAATGTCAAACATGTCCTGTAAAAACAAGTGACTCACAAAATAAATGATATCTATTCTCCGATCTGACACCCGAAAAGAGAGGGAAACAAAAAAACCCTAGTAATACTAATGTAGAGGACTGCAATAAAAAGTTTAGAAACAAACATCACAAGTCCCTCCTATTACTATCCCCTCAATTTTAAAAAAATGTCACAGAAGCCTTTCAAATGAAAGAGGATGAAGCAACTACCAGGGCAAAAACAAGAGATCCAAAAGCTGTGGCGGTAAGCGATGCAGAATCTGAGGTTCCTAGAGCTGGTGCTGGGGAAATCTCATTCTCTCCTGCTATTGAAGTAGGCGTGCCCACCGGCGAAACGACTGCACCCAAAAGCAATAGAAGGTTATTATGCACACCTGAATTAATCATCAGTTTGAAACGAAAGGCTGGACACCAAAGTTCAAACCATCTTGTGAATTTGCAATCATTGTCCCAAGCTTGGAACAGAGAGGGAAGTCCATTCCAAAGCAAGAAAGAAAGCAACCATACCAACAAGGCAACACTTAGACCACCATCATATGATTGAATGGTTGACAAGCTTGTTATCAAAAGTTAACTAACATCTCAATCACAAGTAGGCAAACAAGATCGACAGCCGAACAAATGAAGATTCCAACATTTGGATATATACGAATACGACTTCCCTATGTGCTATACAGAAGTTTGTAAAGTCAGAATTCTCAGTAACAAAGCTATAGACTACAAATTGTTGAGATTTGTAAACTTTACATGTGCTTTCTTAATTAACTGTACCAGAACTTTATCAACAATGTCACCAAAATTGTCATAACAAGCTAGTTAGTTGTTACGCCAGTGGTCTAACTAACATCAGAGTCATCAAAAGGTCAAGAATTCACCAGTGCAAATATACTTTTTACACATTTCAATACACATTTCCAATTTTAACGACAGCCCACTGAGCTGATTTTAGAAATTTCCATATTATATTATAGTTATGAAATATATACCACAGGTCCACAAGGAGCTTTGCCTGTCGGCTATGTAGCACGGACACGGATACGGACACAGACACGGCAATTTTGAAAAAGGGACACGGATACGGCGGGGGACACGACAATATATATATATATAAATATTAAAAAATTAAAATTTTTAAAGATTAATAATTACAGTTTGACCCCCCCAAAAGTTAAAAAAATTACAATTTGACCCCTGAAAATTAAAAAATTACAGTTTGACCCCCTGCCGTGTCCCCCAGCCGTGTCCCCCACGTGTCCCCGCCGTGTCCCCTTCAATAAATTCAAAAAAATTTGGGGACACGCCACGTACGTATCCCGCCGTGTCCCCGTATCCCATACGCCGATACGGCGACCTCTAGAAGTGTCGGTGCTTCATAGCCTGTCGGCCAAGGTTTAAGACAGAAGGGCGTGCTCCCCCTAGATCTTATGTTGAAACTTTATCAACTCTTGTATGGCTAAAACACATGGCACTTCGTCCCAACTTTAATCCGATCACTAGTTTTACATAAGATTAGTTTTCCAAGAATTAGTGGAGGTACGTATAGATTGACCTCGTTATTACAAAAAAAAAACATATATGTCCGGATGGATAATGGATATGATGGATGTAAGTAGTATGTAGTATCTGCATTGAACAATGCTACATACACACCCTAAAAGACACACTCTACCACACCCTCACTCACATGTGGGTGTGGGTGGACCACCCACATGTGAGTGAGGGTGTGGTAGAGTGTGTCTTTTAGGGTGTGTATGTAGCATTTTTGATCTACATTTGTACAATTTTGTCAGCATCAGCTTCCTAATTAGTAAACAATTGTTGAAAGAAAAGAACATAAAATGTCCAGATCAGCAGAAAGCAGGGGTGAAATTGACTAATTGAGAACAGAGAAGGTAAGTCAAACATAAATACTGGAGTAGTAAATTGCAGGGTGAATAATAGTCAGTTCAAGATCATTCAACGCATACCTGGAGCACCACCAGTGCCAATGCTCACTGCAAAAGTGAAAGAAAAGACGAATAAAAACAAGTCCATATTTTTATTTTTTATGGATCCAAAAATAACATACTTCCGTACATAATTTTCTGAATTTGTCGCACCAATTTAATTTAAGATCTCAATATTTAAAAAAAAATCGCACGTAAAGTATTTTATTTTACCGCTTTTCATTGTAAACTATCCTTCCGTCTCTCAAAATGGAAAAAAATTTCAGCGCTGAGCAGGCACCAACGGGCACTACCACGTAATGTCCGTCGGTTCATCCGAACCGTCCATTTGTGTTTTGGATAGCCCAGACCTGTTGGTTAAATTTGTCCCTCAAAATTACAAAATGCCATCGAAAAACCCCAACAGATCTGGCCGTCCAAAACACTGATGGACTACCCGGATGAACCGATGGGCACCACGTTGCAGTACCAGCCGGTGCCCGCTCGACGTTGAAAATTTTCTCAAATGAATATTAGTCCTTTATAAAAAGACAATGCAAGTTTTAAATCAAATATAAAATACATCCATTCATAATTTTCTTGAATTTCACCGAATTAAAGAAATAATCGATATCTTTAATTCGGTGAGAAGCAACTCGAAAAACAATGTACAAGTATTTTATTTTTTATCTGAAAATTGGACATCTATATTTTGAAATGGAGGGAGTAGTGTAAGAAGAGCATTGCTAAGAACACATCTCCGGACACAATTATATTTAGAACCATTTCAAGGCAAATAAGTCCGAAAACATCGAACGGCTCTGAATACAGTTATGTCCAGGATTACGTATTATAGTTGTGATGAGATAGAAAACAGAGGACTCACATCCGCAGTTACTAACAGGAGGAGCAGAGACACGGCAAGCAGAGGGAAGATCCAAAGCCCTAGTCATGTTCAACGTCACCCCAAACTGCGCGGCGTTCTTGAACGCCTCGCATAAACACCCGACGTCGGTTTTCAGCACCTTCTTCAGCCCCGCACAGCAAGTCCCCTCCGGTTTCTTCGCGTTGGCGTCGCCGCTCACGTACGTCAGGCAGTCGGCCATTTCAAGGATAATGGTGGAGCAGTCGACGGCAGGCGCCGGGGCCGTCGTGGCCGAAGAAACGTTTGCGGCCAACCACACGGCGGCGGTGAGGGAGAAGAGGATTGTGATGGTGGTTTTGTTGGTCGCCATTTTTGAAGGACAGTGGGGGGAGGAGGTGTGAGGGAATTGTGGGGGAAGTGATAGTGGAGATGGTGGGAATGGGAAGGTTTATGCCTTTGTGGGGAAGTTTTTATAGCGAAGAAGGAAGAGAGAGAGTTGCCTAGTTCATTTTTTGATTCTCCTTATTCAAAAAAAATAAAATTACATTTATTAATTTTGCGGCAAATTTTTAGAGATTATTGGCTCGTCTCAGAAAAGTAAAAAATTACTCCACGACTCCACGTTACCCCTTTTTTTTTTTCCAGAAAGGTCCAATTTTTAGCACTTTTAGCCGAGCTAAAAGTGGTAAAAGTTGGATATTTTCAAAAGGATTTGGATTTCGGTCATGATTTTATACTTTTTCGATTTCTCTCGTCGAGACGAACCAATAATCCGCAAAAGTTTGACGCAAAACTAACAAAATGAGTTACGTGAAAATGAGTTTTTGATTTTTTAGTTTAGAGAAGAGAAGTGAGAAGTGAAAAATAGGGGGAGAAGAGCTTTTTGACTTTTTATTTTTGACTTTTTCCATTTTAGTTTACAAAAAGATCTACAGAATGTATTCTACACATATCTTCCGAACGAAACTCTATTTGCAAAATACATTCTCTACATATTTTTCAAACACTCAATAAATGCATAACACATTCTGGTCATAATCTAAAAAGCCTAAAATATAAGCAAAATGCAAAAACTTACTCCCTCCGTCCCATTTTAATAGTCAAGTTCGGTCTCCAATGTAATTTTGAAATTGTTATTATCTTTCAATCTACAATATTTTAAAAGATTTTAAAAATTTTGCATAATAGAACTAATTGAGATCTATCATATGAGATCTATATTACACACAAAATTCACTATAGATCGAAAGATATTAACAACTTAAATATTACGTTGAAAGCCGAACTGAACTATCAAAATGGGATGGAGGAAATATAAAATACGACTCCCAAACACTGCATGATTGAATGTGAGTTGAATACTTGATGCTAAGTCAAAGTGCACACCATGCATGGGGCCTTAAAGGACATCATGGTAAGAGATAGAGTTTATGGAGGGCCCAAAGCGTGAACCGAAGAATCTTGGTGCAGTTTAATTATGACACGAACACACTTTAAAAGCCTAATTGCATGCTGCCAATCATGAGAACTTTAGACCGCGATTTATGCCAAATAAAACATTAATTTTGTTTGTGGAGATTTCATTTGACACATACCCACGTTTCAATTTGGATTATACTGTTATCTTTTAGTACGTTGCGGACGTGACGGCGGGTTTGAAATTTGTAAGGCGGTTTTGGTGTCTAATTATTCTGTACTCCCATGTTAAAAACAGTCGCATAGTATTTCAGGACACTCTAGCAGTATACATCTTCGTGGAGTTCACGGTTGAGATGAAATTCACGCCAATCTCTGGTGCCGGCCGTGAGGGGCTGGAGGGCATGATTGAATGAGCTGATAATCCTTGGGCTGTGGGTGTGAAAGGACCCACATTGACATTCAATGGGGAATCTATTTTTCCTTTCGGTGGAAAAACGAAAACATAGTGTATAAAGTTTTATCCTAGTAGTACTGTTTTCATGAATTACTTTTGGTGAAGGATGTTTGTTGCAGTTTTGCAAGATACCAATCTTTTCCCTCTATTTTTCAAAGCATGAGTCAGTATGTCACTCCGATGGAAAAGTCTAAAGTCCCCTGAAAAGGGACCCGGAATTTATCCAGAATAACAAAATCAATGGTCCAGATTCACTCCAAGTAATTCTGGGCCATTGATTTTCAAATTCTGGATAAATTCTAGGTATGTTATGTGTGTATGTAGTGGTGTTGATCACATGAGATACCTAACAAGGGAGAGGATGCCGGGCCGGCCGGGAAATTTTTCCAATACAATGATATTTGTAATATCCTCTCACATGACCAAGGGTTTATGTATGTGTAGGCTTAATGTGAGAGAGGCATTAAAAAAAAAAAAAAAAACTACTGTATTGAAAATTTTCTCGGCCGGCCGGACCCAGTATCCATAAATGTTGTATATTTTTAAGTGCAAAGCATATTTATATACTTGTGATATACACAAGAAAATTGGACTTTGAATTGTATTACAAGATGATGTAGGTCTTCAATTCAAATTTTTTTACCTTGCGCTTTTAAAAACCTTCTTAATTTTTAAATAAAACACCATCAAATTAATTACGTGAGTATTTTAGTTATTAAAAGAAGAGCGAACCATTGTAAATAATGGATTACACACTTAGGAAAAGAAAAGAAAACAAAGGTCCGCGATGACGAAACGAATAACGTGAATTTTTTTTTTTTTCTTCACCTCCCAGTAATTGTCGTTAAACTGATCCACAAACCTTATGTCCAAGCATAGAATTACATGATTTGAATACATTTACAGAAACACAGAATTTACAAGAAACAAGAAGATGAACAAAGCAATTGTCCTTATTCTGTGGGAGGGCTTGAGGATTTCTGGACCAAAGACACAATCACAGTAACATCATCAAGCTTGCCACCAGTGAATCCCACATATCCAGCTGCTTGTACTGCATCTGCAAATGGACTCCGACCGGTTTCTGATTTTCCCACCTCTTGTGCTGTCATAGCCAGGACTTCTGCTATTTCCTAAGGGTCCAAGAAATAAGCACACAAAATAGAAGTGATGATTGGAGACGCTTAAAAAAAAAAAAAACACGACGACTCGTTTGTTTAGTCGGATTAGACTCGAATTCGATAACAAGTCCAGGCCGCCGGAGGCATAGCCTAGTGGTAAACGGCTCACTCTCATAGGTGTTGCCTCAAGGATGTTGCAAGGTCGAGGCATGCAGATCTCCATGGGGACATAGAAACCTCTTGGTGATTGGTCCCTCATGGGGTCCGCCGTGGGTCTGGAGAGTCCCTATATATAGTCATGCTCAAGGAGGTTGCTATGGCCGGCCACAACCTCCTCAGCCTTTCTTCCGAGCAGAAAAGAGAAAAAAAAAGATGTCAAATCCGAGGAGGGCAGATCTCCTGCTATTGAATGTAATAATTGGCTTGAGAGTGATTGCATGTCCATTGGACAATCCTACAAAACATGAGATGTACTAATAGGGAATATGAAGGGGCATGAGGTACTAGTAATCCCCTTGGTCAAACCTGGGGTTACTGCTAGTGCTAGCTATAGGCAGAGCTCAAAAGAGAAACACCAAAAAGCACGTAGTCCGCATTTGATCACAGAATTGTGGAGGGTTTTCGCAAGGTAAAGAAAAGGTCCAGGGACGTGTAAGAAGATGATTTAGTGGAGAAGCTTATAACAAATTTGGTTTCACTACCCAATTCTTCATCTTCTGACAGCACTAAGAGACCAATCTACAGAAGCAGTTACTATTTCGATCTATTTACAAGATTCCGCATAGTCAGAAGCATCACCTCCAAGTGCTTTACAACCTTGGACCTACCGTATGTTAGAAACATAAAGAGAAAAGATTTGGCACTCTTCGCTTAAACACTACCATTCTTTGTGTTAGTTTGATCGTCTTATGGAATGCCCACACTGCAACGACTATTGTTACCAAATCCGAATTTTTTCCAACTAGTCTAATAAACACTGGACAAGCTTCATAAATTTGAGTAAGAAAGATTTGAGAAGCACCTCGGGTTTCAATTTCGCTTGCAGCGACTTGGAGACAATTGAAGCTATTTCTTGATCATATAGATTGTCAAAAAGGCCATCAGTTGCAGTAACAATTACATCACCCTCGTCCAAATCAATTCTATACACCTGAAATGTAGCATCAAAACCGATAGCATTTTCATTTCTACTCAATCAAATACCACATCAAATCCTACAATTCCTAGTAATTTATAGCTAGAGTTTTCTAAAGAATTCATTTGCATCCTCGGATGTGTTATTAGCACTAGGGATTACATACCTCCACAAGCTCTGATGGATCGTCTCCACTTCCGATTTGAAATGGGAAGTTGAACTCGTAAGAACTTGGAGACGACTTTTTATAAACAGCACCATTTCTGAATACAATAAATCCCGAGTCTCCAATATTGGCCACATGAAGAGCCTGATGGGAATTAAACAGTCAGTTGATTTGATAGCCTTAGAAGAAGTATAAGCATCACCACAACTCCGTTTTAGACTGTCTATGAGTTTTGTGTATTTCATATTTCAATAGAAGATCTTTGTATCTTTGGGGCCTAACAGCTTGATTTGATAATTCCTTAACACTTCCATTGAACTCCCACGTGACTGGTTAACATTAGATTCCTTCCAATTATGGAATTGCATGAGCAATATTAAATACAGGTTCATTACTTTTACTATGACGACTATTCAATATGATCAAAAGACAAATCCCGAACTCCGGGTTAATACCATAAAGAGCAGGAAGAAACATTAAACTTGTTCTGATAGCTACACTTGCTAATGAACAGAAAATTGAAGTTATCACTTGATAAAATTATGACTGATACACGGTCACATATACAAAGTCTACCTTGGATCTTGGATTTGTGATCCTTACCTTTTCCCTTCCCTCCACAATCCAAGATCCAAAAACAACATTGAGTAACATAAAAATGATAATAATAATAATGAAACAAGGGTTGATATTCACATAAGACACTTCAATACATAGGTTCACATAAGCAACTTCAATACATAGTTTCACATTAAATTATACAGCCAGCATAAGTCATAAGATAGGTACAATTACCTGACCATCAAAGTAAGCCACCAAAATTGTTGATGATCCAGGAGACTTCGCTTCTAGAGCACTTTGATTGAGAACTTCCTCCGGTTTAGGTAGTGGAGTACTGTTGCAATTGGAGACAATTTTTTGACAGTTCTCCATCAGTTCTTGGGCATAAATTCCTGGATCAATTCCTGAGTAATAAATGCAAAACAAATTAGACTCACAAATTCCAGATACAATAAGGCTGCATTCTTCGAGGAAAATTACAAATAAGAGCAGAGAAAAGAGAAGAAATATTGAAGGAACCGATTCATTGAAAAAGATAGCAGGCTATCTGCCTATGGGACTATCTAGCTACACTGAACAGCAGAAAAATTGAGATTATGCAAAGTTGGTATGCAAAAAGAATGAAGGTTAAGATTGATCCCCAGGAACTAGTCGAGGTAGGCGTAAGTTGGCCTGGACACCCTGAGTTATCAAATAAAAATATGCAGATTGAGATACTTTGTGCAAGACAAAAGGGATTACCTTCTAATGACCATTGACCAACTCCATCCGCCACTCCCAGCCAGTTCTTCCCAGCAACAAAATAAGCATCCTCCCCACCTGTCAATGCCTGGCATTATTATTGCTGAATTACTACATAAGATATTTCCTTTTACGCCAGAATTTCGAAGTTAAAATTTCACAAGGTGTTCATATATTGCTGATGTGCTAGAAGGTTCACTTTAAAAAGAGCGAAGGCTTCCATATAAGTTTCACCTAGCTCAATCTTTGAAATTTTGAACTTCACATATACTCATCAGGCCATCAGGGAATAGTGGCGTTTTCCCCTGCCCCAATAGTAATTCATGAAAACCCAAAACTAGACTGATCCACAATTTAAGTAACCTGGAAAAATACGAATCCTACCACTCGTCATTCAAAAGTTTGAACGCCTGTTTCAAATTATATGAATATCAGACAAGCGGGTCGTAGTTTTGCCATCGTCCAAAACATAGAAGAAAAAGTGATGTCAACATATGGAGATACCTTTGAGGGGTGTGGCAATAGCGAAGCACCAGAGGATAGGAAATATCCTGTTGCTGAGATTTCCTCCCTGTTTAGAAGTAAAATAGATGAATACGATCATTTGATGGATAATAAATCCTCCATAAGTAACTAATACATTTTTTCCCCTACTCCTATAGAAAATTTTAATGTTGTGGCTTTCCATGTAGACCCTTATTAGTCTGCAAAGATTCCTCATTCCCTCCACTTGAAATCACACTAGATTGACATTTTCATTACTTTGGCTTGCCCAGTCATAAAAAGCGAAACACGGAGAAGTGCCCTTTCACTTTATGGTGTGATTGTAAGCTTATGAGCTATGAGATTAGATGAAGTAAAACTCTGTTTGGAACTTATGGAAGAAAGGGAAGAGAAGGGAAAATAATTCAGAAAGAAAATGGGAGAAAATGAGGGGGGAAATTTTACTATATAACACTATTTAGCAAGTTTCTTGTTGAATAATTGGCAGTGGGCCAATTTGGGAGAGGTGGCTTAATCCTCTCCACTTCTCCAAAGCTAGATCCAACACTCACCTTCCAAGAGTTACTTCACTTGTCTGGCGTTGAACCACCAGAAGTAATGGAGGGTCTGCTTTTGGGCTTTTAAAGGCAGCCTTATGGCTTTGTATTTGTATCACCCACAGAGAGTGATCATGTGTATCTCCGGAAGGGAGACTAGAGATCTCCTATTGGAGACTTGTATCTCAATCAGTGAGTGAGTGAGATTTGTGAGGTTTTGTATGAGCAATGTAAAATCAGAGTGTAGTGAGAGAGAGTCACTTGTAAAGCTCGTGGTTTTCCGGCTTGAATAATTGCTCCAGTTACCTCCGTGGAGTACCCGATTTTGGGGAACCACGTAAAATACTTTGTGTTTGGTGTGTGTGTGTTTGGTTTGGATCCGTGGGGCACAACATTTCTCTCCTCTTTTATCTCCAACCAAACAAGGGAAGAGAATTTTTTTTAACTTTCTCTTCCTTTCCCTTCCTTTCCCCATTTTCCAAACCGACCATAAATATCTTATAGAAGGCAATATTGGATGGATAAGATATGGAGGAGAACTTTCAAAAAATAAATGCAACCAAAATGAGAATGCTCAGATGGGGACCATGATATGAGAGAGAGAGAGAGAGAGAGAAGTCAATCCAATTTGAATGAGCCAGTAGAAGGAGACATAACAAACATGGGGGTAAAATTGGGTGAAAGACAAATGCCAAGGACTTGGTGGAGCACATGGATCCAGATAAAGCCAGACATGAAGAAGAACTACTCGCATAACAGACTGGAGGAATCCGCAATTGCTAAAAGAAAGAGATGCTCATTCACGTGGAGTAAACAGATGGCACTTGTATGGCCCTTTGTGCTTTAAATATAAACCCTATTACTGAAAAAAGAAAAGAGGCAGCACATCTCCCATAAAGACTTAGACATCATTTCATTTTCTGATTAAGCAACTAAAATTCAAATCCAACTTGCAAAGAAGGGAGAGGGGATAGGAAGGAGGGCATCGGCAGAATACCTGTTTGCGGCAGCAACAGTTGATTCCAACTCTACGGCTCCATGACCTGATACTTCTACAACATCACTGTTCCGTGCATTGTTGATTGTGTTTCTACCTTCCAATGCCACATTAGTTGCACTATCGTTAACCTAATATACACACAAAAGGTGCTCAGTTGCGTCAACCTGGAGGAAGAACCAAAAAAACAGCAAATGCATAGCATTGAGTTACAACCCACGAATTTTCCCATGGCAACCCACTAAAAAACAGCAAATGCATAGCATTGAACAATTTTCAATTATGGTTTTATACTTCTGGCACAGAATACTTACACTACCTTACCTCGTTCTATTCTATGTAGCAATTATTTTATAGCCTTCATAACAAGAGAAGAGATAAGTACCACATCAGCATGTTGAAAGAAAGAATAGTGAAAGGGAAAGCCAACCTTTATTGAACTCTCATTTCCAACAGTGTCAATTGGTCCGTCCTTTGTGTAATGACTGGTTCCCTCATCGAGGACTGGACTGGATAGGGTGCCAATCACATTACCTTTGGTTTCAATCAAACTGCCTCCACCATTACCTTCATCAATAACTTCATCACGCTTGCAGCCCATCACAGCCTCCGCAGTATGATTCTCAGCAATTTTAGGCAAACATTTAACTTCAACACTAGCATTCTTCTTGCCACTTTCCTCAGAAGCTGAACTGTTATCGACTTCAAGAACAGAACTGTGCTCGGAAGCAGTTGAGGAACCCATGGTTTCACCTTCACTCCTCACTTGAAGAACGTTCTCAGAAACAGCACCGCCATCTTCAATATGAATCTCTTTAGCCGGCTGTGAAGGATTGACAGGACCTGACATCTCTTGCTTATTCTCCTCTGTAGAATTTTCCAGCATATGCACACCCTTTCCCATATCACTAACGAATCCAAAGCTAGAACTATCAGGCTCATTAATATGAGAAACATGAGCAGCTTCAGAGACAGAAGAACCGATAGGCTCAATTGGAACTTCTTCAAAAACAGGCACTTCTATTTCTTGTATATCATCCAGTAATAGATCATTCGGTTCTGCTTCACAGCTGATCATATCGATAACCACAGTACTTTTGCTCTCATCAGTACCATTGTCTGTGGCGCACACAACTGAATCTATGTTTTTCACATTATCAGCCACCTCAGTTGCGCTCTCTCTCCTTGCTTCTCTCTCTATCTCTTTAACTATAACCTGCCTCTCATGCTCTCCATCGAAAACCCTAACAACGTTTGAATTCTGTGTACTTCTAGCAACCAACCCTCCAACAACCAAAGTGGAGTCCTCTACTTCAACCTCGCTTACCTCCCCGAACGTAAACACCATGCTACCATCAGAACATTCTGTGACAGCAACCATCAAACCCGCAGATAAAAAAAAAAACCATCAAACCCCGAATCAGACGCAACAGGACAACAGAAAGCAAGAACTAACATCATGCACAACAAACTAAACTCAATTTAAAAAAGCCCACAATAACTCTTTGTTTGTGATGGCTAAGGAAGCCCGTTTAAATCCTTTCTCTTTTCTGAAATTGTTTCCATCTATGAGTTCCTTGAGAAGACACATGGACCATATTCGGAGGAAAATTTTAAAAAAAAATCCGAGCTCTTCTTTTGTCTAGTACACTATTTTCACATTGTTCAACTTCTTTAAAAAAAATCAACTTTTTTAACATCCAACCAAGCAATAAACTTAAACGAATTACACTAGAATACGATGATTCAGAACAATTTTGGGGTTAAGTAGACATAATTTGAATCAAAGGTTATGAATTAAGTAAGAATCTGATGAACTCAAAAACCCTACAATAACTAAGCAAGGATTTGATGTATTCGAAACGAATTTGAGCAGGGGCGAGCCGAGGAGGTGCATGGCCCCTGCACTCCCCCAATTTCCTTCATATTTATAGTACACTTTTAGATTTTTTTGTAAAATTACTGAAGAAGAGTGGTCGCCAACTAGGTGAAATTCCCAATTCTGTGTCCGCCGCTGATTTGAGGTAACACCCACAAAAGAAGAATCTGAGATTAAGTTCAACCAATCAATTGCAGTTTCTTAACATGGAATGAAAAATTGGATCAGTTAACCATACCTGTGGTTGAAACGAGCTCAAAATGGGGCGATGAGGGCGCGGGCGAATTGGGTTTGGAAAACATAGTCAAAAGAATGGATTTTCTTCTTCTTCTTCTTGGTGGGTGAAAAGATTGGTGGATTGGGAGGGTAGAAAAGAATGGGGATTTGGGGGGAGAAGGAGATGGAATGAAGAGAGAGAAACAGTTGGATGAGCGAGAGTCGAGGAAGTTGGAGTAGAGATCAGGCATTTTTAGCATATTTGGGGGGAAGTGAAAAGAGATTCTTGGATTGTTGTTGAAATGTCTGTGTGTAAAAGGGTATGGGTTAGGGTTTGGAATAAAGAAGTTTTGGGGGAAAGTGGTGATGATCAAGGTTTTATCCAGAATTGAGAACGACTGTCAGAGGTAGAGGATAAAGTTTGCAGAGAGAGAGATGGTCGTTGTGTTTGCCTTTTGAGCGCGTAGGAAATGAATATCTACGAGTAATTCTATTTGCAACCATTTTTTGGCTAAATACAATGACGTGAAATTTAATAAAATTTGGACAAAAATATCCTAATGTACAAAAACTATGTTGTCCCTCATTTAAGTTGGTTGTATGTAGTAAAACCAACCAAACAACCACAAACCCAAAAATCCTTACAAACAACCACACTTTTGATCAGAAAAAAAAAAAATCAAAACCCACGTTTAACAGACTCTTCTTCTGTTCTTCAACACCATTGGCGTTTTCTTCTCTCTTCTGATCTCAAACCCTAAAACCCTAAAAATTGTCACTCCCCTCCCCATTCCTCCCTTCTCCCTCAATGGAGAACCCAATGGAGCCTTCCATGGAAGGTTCTTCCCCTTCCATTGACCCTCTATTCTCCTATTTTGAAATGGAAGAAACGGCAACGGGGCTCAATTTTTCGATTACAAGCTC
>JAXBDA010007314.1:0-17935 GCA_036023075.1 Gaultheria prostrata
TCTCGCGGGGGCCCTTAAAAACACGTTTTAAACACATTGGACGGTTCGGATCATAAAAAAAATATCGGGAACGTGGAGGTCCGGAAGTCCGGAGCCCGGACTAGAAGTGCTCCCTATATATATATATTTTTTTTGAAAAGTAGTCATGTCATTTCATAAGAAACGCCATCCGGCAACGATTATATCAATAAACAGGAATGCAACCAAAACTACCAACGATTGAAGTGAGCACGACATTGTAAGCTTTAAAAGCCACCGACTCGTAGACACACCTGCCTAAGCAGACCCGACACCTTCGGGACAGGATTATGAATCCTATCAAAGGTTAGCAGTAGACAATCCCGACGGATCCCAAGCACGCACCATTACACAATAGAGTGCAGATGCAATCGAAGGAAACGAACAAACAAAGCAACAAAAACAAAAGAAAACAACTAAATTGGAACTCAGAAAAGCTGGTCCAACCGAATCAACCCCTGAGTCACCTCACCAAGTCACATCACCGAGTTGGACCAGGATGAACCAAGTTGCAGACCAGCCGCATCTAGGTTACATGATATTCAAATATAGGTTACATGATATTAAAAAATTTACCTTATTAAATTGGTCAAGATTTGTAGAGAAGATAATCAATCAGATCATCTTAGATTTCAAAATATTTTCAATCAATAAGTCGTGCAAAAGAAATCAAGTAAGGTAAATTGGTCAATAATTCGATAAGTCCAATAATTCGAGGAATCTGTCAAGATTTGTTAATTTATATTCAAAATGTATTCAGGCGTTTATGGAAATTAAAAAGCTCTCACTATAAAATGTCTTCTCCTTTTGATTTTGCAGTCCGGCCAAACACCTCAAAATAATGGAATTTGAATAACGGAAAGTTCTAGGCACATTCTATAATTGATGTCCCAAAAATGGAAAGTTCATTGCTATGCACAGTACTCTCTCACTGCTATATTATACGGCCTTTGCATTGTAAATAATAAAATTGAAAAATTATAGAAGCCCCAAAATCCATAAATCTTTTTGAATTTTCAGATTTATAAATCTTGCTCAATCATATCTTTCAAATCTGTGTACTTATATATATATATATATATTTCTACATGTGGTTATTTAAAAATTCAAAAACAAGTCTATTATGTCAATTTATACTACCTTTGCAGTATGTAATTCCAACGTTTGTTTTAGTGAGTAATGAGTACGTTCTTTTGTGTTTTTGTGCAGAACAACTAGAATAAGGTTGGAGAAATCAACGATGATAACTTAAGTTCGACGTCGGCTCCATACCAAGAGAAAGGGTTATGAGGGGAGAAGGTAAAGTCGAGACAACAGGGTATCAAAGCGTCTTATCAGAGTCCTTGAAGGTAAGGGAAGCTTGAAGAGCTTTCTTGCATGCTTTAGCACACCCTTTTTTCCATTAAATATGAGTAGTTCTATTTTGGACGTTATTTTTCTTAGCTATTGATTGGGTGATATCAATCTATATTATTTGTGTTGTATTGTAACAAAAGTAGCATATTTTGAGTTCTTCAAAATACAATGAAAAAACAAATACTGGATGGGTTAATTAGTCCATCTTAAGAAATCAAAATTCCACTTTTGAAAATCCTTAAATAGAAAGACCAAAATAAAAAGTTTAGTTAGACAATAGCGATCTAATGAGGGATCCTTCATTTTGCTAAAATGCGGACCTACCATTTTCCGATTGAATTTTGATAATCCAAACCTTTCAATGTGAGAAATCGCCAAAAAAGATGACAGGGAAGGGTTTCATCCGAGCAATTTTTCATAAAACTTTATCACCCAAAAAGATGATCCTAGAAATTTCAGAGCATAACCAAATCACGTTTTGCGAAAAATCTTCATATGGAAAGAAAAAAAGAATTTTCAAAAACACTTTTTATTTCTTAAATCTTTTTCACAATCGCTCATATGGCTTGATGTTTACAGCAATGTAATGCTATAGTGTGATATATCTATAAACTTACACAGAATGTGTACAGTATTATTGAGAAAATAAAGGAAAGAGGTAATTTTACAAAATGTGAAAATTTCAGGGATAATAAATTACCTTTAAGATAATAAGATAATGTATAGTATGGTGGAAAACTTCAAAGATGATCAACAAAGTAGGATGTTGAGAGGACCGCACTCCATCTCCAAGTTTCTTTGATCGCATTCCCTCCCTAAACAGCCCCTAAGTCCATAAAAAACCATAAATTTCTTCCTTTGTGGGTAAATACAAGACCTTTGATAACACACATGCTTGATTAATTTTTTTACTTTCTTTTGTTCCTGTGCATATTTGATTCTTTATTAGACACTGAGCAAGCCTTCTTTTTATTTTCTTCTTTATTTGTGCATAGTACGGATTTAGTTTCTTTATGTTTTGTGACATTTTTATGCTGTTGAATACAAAGTAGTAGAAAACATGTCAATCTGTTTTGATAAAAAAACTTCTAAAACAATTTTTGGTGTACTCCGTGCATAGCACAGGTTATATGCAAGTAAAACTATTATCTCAAAAATTTATCTCAGCACTACCAACGTCCTCGACCCCGCGGCTGGCGGCCTCTCCTACTACCTCTTCGGCTTCGGCTCCTTATCCTCCGACGGCTTCATCGGCCACCACTCGTTTGGCCTCACCGGCTTCCCTTCGCCGTCGTTTGATTACAGCTTCTTCCTCTACCAATGGGCTTTCGCCATCGCCGCTGCCGGTATTGTTGGGATTTAATAAAAGTTTTCTGGTATTGTTGGGAATTAGTTTTGGAATTCGGAAACAGTAGTGCGTCATCCGAATCGATCATCGTGCAATTAATGGTCTTGATTTTATCTCTGCGCTTGCAAATCTGAATCACTCATTGCCGAGATGAAATCCGAACTACTAATTATCGACATCAACTGTTTCGGACGCCGCACTACAATCATGTGGTGCAGTGTCGCACTACAAGATCCAATATCAATGTGAATTGTAGAGTCAATGTTTATCTCTTTTTCATTTAAAGAGATTCAAATTAATCCAATATCGATTTTGTAAGAAGAAAAATAAATGATAGGACTCTGATCACCATTTTTTATTTAAAAAATGTAGTTTGTTAAGATGGATATCAATATTCGACAAATCTTGCATAGTTGATAAAACATTGAGATTTACAAAATGAGCAGCTCAAATCGTCAGATGAAATTGACAGTAGTAGTTCACATAATTACCACATGAAAAGATCGTTAGCGTTTTTACTGAAGTCTAAAAATCTGTGTGTCTCCATATAGCAATTTAATATACGGACTACTTCTATAGCGGAAAGTGTTTGGAACAGGGGGGAAAAACATAAACATGAAACTGTAGTCGACAGCTAAGAGTGCAACGAGTGAATCTCAGCCGTTGACTGCCGTTTCCTCGTGATTCGTACCGGGACTCCTTTTATATTCTAAAACCTATATATTAAAAGTGGCAAGTTGGATTTTACATTTTAGTCAACTCATTGTCTCACATTAATCTCACAGACTATGTTTGATTTTTCAGTTTTTATTGTGATTCACGCACCAATTTCATTTATTTTAATGATTAGTGATTACTGCAAAAAAAATTTGATTTTGTTGGATTTAAATAATCTTGTGTTGAAATCTCCAACAGCTATCACCAGCGGATCAATCGCAGAGCGAACCCTATTTGTAGCATACCTAATTTACACTTCCTTCTTAACCGGGTTCGTCTACCCAATAGTCTCCCACTGGTTCTGGTCCAGTGACGGGTGGGCCAGCGCAACCCGAACCGACGGCCACCTCCTTTTCAACTCCGGCGTCATCGACTTCGCCGGTTCGGACGTGGTCCACATGGTCGGGGGCATCTCTGGTCTCTGGGGTGCCTTAATCGAAGGCCCTAGGATCGGCCGGTTTGATCGAGCCGGTCGATCCGTAGTCTTACGAGGACACAGTGCTTCACTGGTCGTCCTCGGTTCATTCCTCCTTTGGTTCGGGTGGTACGGGTTCAACCCCGGTTCATTTATAACCATCGCGAAAGCGTACGGTACTGACGGGACTTTTTACGGGCAATGGAGTGCGGTCGGGAGGACAGCTGTCACGACGACATTGGCCGGGTACACGACAGCGCTTACTACCTTATTTGCCAAGAGGTTGTTGGGTGGGCATTGGAATGTTACGAATGTTTGTAACGGCTTGTTGGGAGGTTTTGCTGCCATCACCTCTGGGTGTTCTGTGGTTGAACCGTGATCCACTATTATTTGTGGGTTTGTGGCGGCTTGGGTTTTGATCGGGTGTAACAAGCTCGCGGAGAAGTTGAAGTACGACGACCCGTTAGAAGCGGCACAACTCCACGGCAGGTGTGGCGCGTGGGGTGTACTCTTCACCGGGTTGTTCGCAAGAGAAAGGTACATTAGGCTAAGCACCCCTTTAATTTGCTTGCTTATTTAGGCCTTTTCGCCTAAGAGATGAATATTATATTGGTTTATTTTTTAACATCACCATGTCTCTCCATTTTAGTAGTAAGATTTATTGAGAAATTATATCCCTTTTTTTTGGGTAAAGAAATAGTATATCCCTTTATTTTCTTTTCCCTTCTTACAATCCGAAAAGGACTATGAAAAAATTAAAGTCAAAATTTTTGTCAATAGAATAGAAAAATAAATAACAATTTTCAGATAACAAACAAAATATTATATCCATATTTTCATAATATTTTCTAACAAAAAGTACTTTCTTCTTAACAAAAAGTACTTTAAATTTAAGAATTATGCATACAAAATTTTCACTTTCACTTTTTAATTTTAAAAATGACAACTTTTAAAAGAAGCATGGGGGTGGTAAGAAACTGTAATACCCCAGGTTTGAGGGTAGATGGTGTTTGGTCCCACATTGGTTGTTTATATGAGTGATTTTGGACATATAAGAAACCATGTAAGAGAGTACTAGTACCTTGGGCTTAAGCATTTTAGGCCATTTGGTGTGGCTTGTGAATCAAATTATGATATTGGGCTATTCGTCTACATGGGGCATTACAGAAACTATTCAAGAACTCTCATAATTAACAAGGGTACATCCAATCTTTTTGTATATAAGTTTTATAAAGATCTAGCTCATTTGACACATTAATCCCTGGCAATGACTTTGAGCTCTGGATAAATTTCCGCCTCAATCAGGCCCCCAACATGCATCACACAGTTTTGCACGGGCCACAAAAATGAAAATGACAGAAATCTTCTCTGTCAAACAAGCACCTCACACTGTCACACATATAGTCATGCCATTTTTTTTGTTAGAACCAACGTACACATACACATACACTCACATTTGTGACCGTATCTGTGTGTGCAAATACGTATTGGTTCTGGATTTTTATGTTTATTCCTGTCTATATAAACATCAATATTACGGTGGGCCCACTTAAAAACCCTAACAACCATGATATCGGTTCACACCTCATCTGAGGGTGGTGGGGTGCGATCATGAGTGGAACTCGAGTTCATAGGCTCAATCCTCTTCATCGTAAAACCAGGTATGGTTGATTGATCATCTTCTTCGTGATATGCGTACGCAAACCCTCCGTGCCTCGTCAGATCCATTCCCGCCATCTCATCGTCACTCGAGATTCGCAACAGCTTCAATTTGTGAAGTCCGTAGAATAGTGGTGCCATCGTAGCGGTGACCCACCCGAAGATCACCAAGATTTGTACAATCTGCGCTGCTAGCAACCTCCCTCCGCCGCCCATGAATAGGCCGTACGGTCGCCCCGGTGAATACACCTCGCTCACATACCTGCTTGGAAAATAATAACGAATTAAAATCTTATATCTTGTTTAATTTCCTTGTAATCTAGTGATGTAAATTCAAATGAAAATTCTAAATTGGTATATTGTTGCATTATCTCGCTTATATTACAAGTTGTAAGGTTTAAAAAAAGCCAATAAAAAGGGTCATTTTTGTAGTTCATAAGTCTTCAGTGTACATTTTGGAATTAATTTAAGTTGGTTTAGTTCAGTTGTAAAGAATCTCTAATGGTTGTGTGTTATTTTTAGCTTGTTATAGTAATATTTTGTCAAATTTTGACAAATTTCCTGATAAAGTTACGGAAAAACAAAAAAAAAAATCATGCCAAAAAGTCCCAACAAAATTAGGCGAAAAGGGCTTAAATAAGCAAGCGAATTAAAGCTGTGCTTAGCCTAATGTACCTTTCCCTTGCGAACAACCCGGTGAAGAGTACACCCCACGCGCCGCACCCGCCGTGGAGTTGTGCCGCTTCTAACGGGTCGTCATACTTCAACTTCTCCGCGAGCTTGTTACACCCGATCAAAACTAAAGCCGCCACAAACCCACAAATAATAGCGGACCACGGTTCAACCACAGAACACCCAGAGGTGATAGCAGCAAAACCTCCCAACAAACCGTTGCAAACATCCGTAACATTCCAATGCCCACCCAACAACCTCTTGGCAAATAAGGTAGTAAGCGCTGCCGTGCACCCGGCCAATGTTGTCGTGACAGCTGTCCTCCCGACCGCACTCCATTGCCCGTAAAAAGTCCCGTCAGTACCGTACGCTTTCGCGATGGTTAGAAATGAACCGGGGTTGAACCCGTACCACCCGAACCAAAGGAGGAATGAACCGAGGACGACTAGTGAAGCGCTGTGTCCTCGTAAGACTACGGATCGGCCGGCTTGGTCAAACCGGCCGACCCTGGGGCCTTCAATTAAGGCACCCCAGAGACCAGCGATGCCCCCGACCATGTGGACCACGCCCGAACCGGCGAAGTCAATGACGCCGGAGCTGAAAAGGAGGTTGCCGTCGGTTCGGGTCGCGCTGGCCCACCCGTCACTGGACCAGAACCAGTGGGAGACTATTGGGTAGACGAACCCGGTTAAGAAGGAAGAGTAGATGAGGTAGGCTACGAATTGGGTTCGCTCTGCGATTGATCCGCTGGTGATACCTGTTGGAGATTTCAACACAAAATTACTAAAATCCAACAAAATCAAATTTTTTTTGCAGTAATCACTTATCATTAAAATAAACGAAATTGGTGCGTGAATCACAATAAAAACTGAAAAATCAAACATAGTCTGTGAGATTAATGCGAGACACAATGAGTTGACTAAAATGTAAAATCCTACTTGCCTCTTTTAGTATAGGTTTTTTAGAATATAAAAGGAGTCCTGGCACGAATCAAGAAATAAAAAGGAAACGGCATCCGTCGACTGAGATCCACTCAGACAGCCGTTTCATGGTTTTTTTTCCTATTGCAAACAGTTTCCACTATAAAAGTCGTCCGTATATTAAATTGCTATATGGAGATAACAAAGACTTTTAGACTTCAGTAAAAACGATGATCTTTTCATGTGGTAATTATGTGAACTACTACCGTCGATTTCAACAATTTGAACAGCTCATTTTGTAAATTTCAATGTTTTATCAACTAGGCAAGATTTGTAGAATATTGATATCCATCTTTAATAAACTACTTTTTTTTTATTTATTAATTTTGATAAAAAAAAATCTGATTAGAGTCCTACCATTTAATTTTCTTCTTACGAAATCGATATTGGATTAATTTGAATCTCTTTAAATGAAAAGGAGATAAACATTGACTCTACAATTCACATTGAATTGGATTTTGTAGCACGGAACCGTCCCCGTCCTACAGGATTGTAGCGCAGCTTCCGAGCCGTTGATCTCAGTAATTAATAGTTCAAATTTTATCTCGGTAGTGGGCAGCTCAAATTCCCAAGGGCATAGATAAAATCAGGACCATTAATTAAGCGATTTTCGATTTGGATGTAGCACTACAGGTTTCCCTTTCCCAATTCCAAAACTAATTTCCACCAATACCGGGAAAAAAAAAATTTCAACCAATACCGGAAAACTTAAATTCCAACAATACCGGCGGCGGCGATGGCGAAAGCCCATTGGTAGAGGAAGAAGCTGTAGTCAAATGACGGCGAAGGGACGCCGGTGAGGCCGAACGAGTGGTGGCCGATGAAGCCGTTGGAGGAGTGGCCGAAGGCGAAGGCGAAGCCGAAGAGGTAGTAGGAGAGGCCGCCAGCCGCGGCGTCGAGGACGTTGGTGAGCATGATGTTCATGGTGTTCTTGGCTCGGACGGAGCCGGCGCAGAGCATGGCGAAGCCGAGCTGCATCGCGAAAACGAGGTAGGCCGAGAAGAGGAGGTAGGTGTTGTTGATGGCGTATGTGGTGTCGGAGAGGGTGGAGGAGACGGCGGAGAAGCCGCCGCAGATTGTGTTTGCAACCGCGGTGGCGTTGGCGACGTTGGGGCCGAGGTGGGGGATGAGGTCTGCGGCGGAGCAGGTGAATGAGGCCATAGAGAGAGAAACAGAGTGTTTAGTTTGATGGGAGAGAAAAAGGGAGATTTGGAAGCCAAAGTCGTTGCTAGGTGAGGTTTTATAGGCAGTAGGACTCTCAGGAAATGTCAACTAACTTTCTTCCGTCGGCAAAAGTCAATATTATTAATTGTGGTCGATGAGGTTTGAATTTCAGTTAAAATTTTGGGATAATAATTTTGTATATTATTTTTCGTTTTTAATCAATTTTTCTTTTACATTTTGACAAACAGCTTTTAAGAGGTGTATATCGTAGCATTTTCCCTTCATTTGTAGACAAAAAACTTTCGTGGGAGGATTAACTAATAGTCCGAGTTGAGGAGACCCTAAAGTTATTAAGTAGTAGTATAATTTAGGTATTAAATCAAACAACACTGGCTGGTACTTTAGTTTAACATTAACATAAACCCAATTGCACGAAGGATGATGGTAATGACAGTGATTTAAAATATAATCAACTATTTTGGTCGTTGATGGCCTTTGGAGTTCTTGATTAGCTAGGCAAAGAAACCATTTGTATGTTATCAGGGAACACACTTTTTTTTTTTTTTTTGAATTTATTTTAAGCCAAGGTATTCAGACTAGTTTATGTGCACTTCAACTAAAATTTGAGAAGGGTTCAATCCCGCCACACTTTAGCCAGGGGCCCAACTAAAAGTCGGTGCAAATCCCTGTACGGACTTCTCCCATAGGAGAGATATCATAGCATGCATGATGCATCTAGCAAGTTTGGAATTTGAGACAATTCATCAGGGCAGCCCTTTGGTTCTTTAGGGGACACATTTTGATAGAATTAGCATACATAATTGCTCTAAGGAGGTCTCTAATGTCACGATTCCTATCTCTCCTACCCAGGCCCGGCCCTGAGATTTTGGAGGCCCTAAGCAAGGTTTAATAATGGGGCCCTTTCTTAGTATATAAATTAGTTGTTCCATGCAATGTGCACTATGGTGTCGTGGCTCAGTGGAGCGGGGCATCGCCTCTCCTCCTTAAGGTCACGAGTTCAACACTCAGCAAGGCCAGTTTTCACCTAATTTTTTCTACAATTTAAAAAATAAAGGCATTATTAAAACCAGTTTTCACCCAATTTTTTCTACAATTTAAAAAATAAAGGCATTATTAAAACGGAGGCTGTAGGGATCGAACTCGCACTTGTAAGAATAGGTCACGCATGCCCAACCACTACGGCAGAATCGCAAATGTACAAACTATTGACATTTATAATATTTATTATATCCCCAAATTTTGGGGCCCTATTAGTAAACCGAAAACTGAGGGCCTAGGCGACCGCCTGGTGAGCCTATGCCCAGGGCCGGCGCTGCAGTCCTACCACGAAATGCTCTGCTCTACTGTATACAAAGACAAATTTGACCAAGAAAGGATTTGTATACAGCAGAGCAGAATTATCCCTGTAATTGGCGGCTTTTGATATCCTTTCTTTCTTTCTGACCGGAGCTTTTGATATCCTTTCCAAAGTCTAATTTTCACCATTCTAGCTCTAGGTTTTGTCTCTTACGAACCAGTCGCTTTCACATGTTTTGGAGTTGTAATCTTTTTTGGAGTTTTTTAAATTTTTACTTCACCAGTTCCGTTCTCGTCGTCAAGAGTACATTTTGGGTATTTTTTTTGGGCAACTACATGAGGAGAGAAGTTTTTTTTTCCTTCTCAATTTTAATGAGTAGTAAAGTCAAAATGGTGATTCTTGAACCATTTGTTTATCAGAGGTTGTAACAACAGAAAGAAGGAAAAAAAAAATGGACTTTGTTAGGGTCACTAATCTCCATCTTTATTTATCGGAGCTTGGCAAAATAGATAGTTTTCGTTCTTTTAAAGTTGAATTTAATTCAGTTGAAAATAAGTGTTGAATTTGCTCATTGTTAAACAAATGTGGGGTTCCAGCTTTTGACGTTTACAGCATGACTAAAATTAGACGCTTTGCAAGTCTTTTAGAACTTAGGGCACTTTGGGAAATAAAAAATATAAGTTGCCAGCTTTTGACTTTTGACAAAGAAAGGACAGACGAGTCTTTGTACATAGCAAAAAAGAGAAATGAATCGCGGCATTATCGGCTTCCTTGTTCTTATAAATACTTAGATTAGATAGGCTATCAATAGTATAAGGTCTCTCTCGTGTTGTGATGCTCTTTTTTTTTTTGGATTCCTTTATTCTTTATAATCCGTTTTTAGAGATTAATAAAATCTTTCTTTGCCATTCAGAAAAAGAAAAAAAAAAGGTCATTTGATTCAATAGTACATAAAAAAAAATATGCAACTCCTACTTATACACACGTCAAATTAATCCAACTTCTAAAATCATAGATTAGGTAAACTACAACTACTCAAGAATAAGATATTGGGATGTATAGATTACTAAATAAATCACCCTTAAAAATCTTGTTTCTCCATTTGGTTTTACTCAACTTACCATTAATGAAAAACTAAGTTCCTTTAGCACTTCAATTTGACTACGGCCGTTGGTTCATTGGTTGTATAACTCTACTTTGACACTTTGTGGTGCGAAGTTTTGCGTTCGACCTGATAGAGATAATAAAATCGGTATTCGTAATAACGATCTAACTAACTAACTTACCCATTAATATCTTATTCGGGAAAAAAAAAAACCTTCATTCTCTTTTTGTATTCCCATTGTCCCCTACTTTTAGAAGATGCTTGAAAGTTGAAACTAATACCTTGCCACTTTGTGACTCTTATTCTTGTATGGTTTATTTGGAAAACATTAAAAGAGGCCTATTTTGGAAAAACTGTCATCCTGTGTTTCGATCTCAAGTTCAAACAAAGAAACAATGTACAGGGATCAAAGCCTACAACAACGAACAACAAGTGAACACTTTAAAAAAAAAAGCAAGCAAATCAAAATCCTATTAGATAGATGCCACGTCTCGCAGAAAGCCTTATTCTTCAAGGAGTTTTTCAAATTTCTCCGAGAACTGAGAAAATCCCTTTTACCAGTAGCAATCCCAGCAGCTACCTGATCATGCCCCTTTGCTACTCCTCTGAAAATTTGATTGTTCCTCTCCTGCCATAGCCCATAAACAGCTATAGCCAATGTACACCTAAGAGTTCTGCATCTAAAACAATTCCCAATCTAATAGGCATACCTTGCACCTTGTTCTTGATTGCTAGAAACTATCAAACAACTGCAGAATAAGTGCATTAAAAAAACATGTGTTGATGAGTATAGGCAGCAAGCTTCACCAATCTGCATACCCCAAGCCTTCAAGCTATCTTTTGTACCGAGTCTTTGAAAAACAACCAACCAAAGAACAAAAGACCATCATGGCACATTATTCATCCAAATGATTTTGTACCAAGATTGAATTGGGTACCCCATCCTTATGGCATTCGAAGAAGACTCTGTAGTTCAAAGTTACCAGTTGAGTGAGGAAGCCAAATAATAGAATCATCCACATCAGAATTTGGTCTCAAACTTGAAGGCATTTGAGCTATGATTGTTTGAATATGAATGGATTTTTTTAATCTGAGCCATCTCCACATCCCTTGTGCAATTATGGAGGCAACCTTAGTCCTTAGAGATCTACCCACATTATTCACCAATCCTGTCACCAAATTTAGCATACAAAGGTTCAAGGGGATGCCAATTATCCAACCATAAGAAGGTCTTCAATCCATTTCCAACTTGGTACTTCATATATAAGAGGTTGGCCTAAGTGTCTAAGAACAACTATTTTCCTCATGGTCCATGAGGCATCACTAAAATTAGTTTGAAGTTATTATAAAGGCTGCGTGGAAACTGCTTCAGAGATATACATCCAGACATAGATATTGTCGGTGCTATTTGATGTGCGTGAGTCCCACATTCATTATGAGCGACCAACTTGCATATTGGACAGTCCCGAACACATTTATGTATGGATCCCTCCTGTTCACAACACTGATTCTTATAGATACAAAGTCTTACATTTCTTTGTGTTATATTAGGTAAGAGTACATAGGTTAGATGTCATGAATTGTAGATCTCATTTTTGTTTTGCAGAATTTGTGTTACCTCTTTTCCTGATCGGTAAAGGTATTTTTTTAGTAAAAACAAAGAGAGAATTGAAATCTCCAGAAAATGATTTTGAAGTCAAACTTCAAAAACATCTCAATCTAATTGTCAACTTATCCACCTAACATGTAACTTTTAAAATAAAAATGACAAAGTGTACCTTGAATGTACTATTGAAATTAATTGGAATCCCATCTGGATCCTGTTGGTGAGATTAATTTAAATAAAACACTAATGTACCCATACACACTTACCATTAGCCGCGTAATTAGTAAGCACAAAAATATTACATATTCATTTGAAAGTGACATGTGGAATTTCTGAAGTATGAAAAAAAAAGAAAAAAGAAAGTGACATAGGGATTTGTCAAACTCATGATGTCCGAGCTAGCTAGTTTACGCGTATTGTAATAAACATTTTGATTCCTTTTTTTCACACACGTATCCTTGTCCCTTCTTTTAACGGAACGTTGTGAGTTGGCCACGCCATTAAATTAAACAATGCTGGCTAATACTTTAGTTTTAACATAAACCCAATTGCACGCCATCGAATAATTATGGTAATGACAGTGATTAAAATATAATCAACTATTTTGGTGGTTGATGCCCTTGGAGTTTTTGATTCAGCAAAGAGACCGTTTGTGTGTCTTTAAGTAACACAATTTTTTTTTTAAAAAAAAAATTTAGAATGTTCAGATTAGTTTTACGTACATCTCAACTCTTTTTTGGGAAATCAATCACACCATTCACTAACTGTCTAGCCTTGGGAGACCTGATAAAGTTGATGTGAATCCCTGAAGTTACTAATTTCAGACCATTAGGCATTAGGTAGGGGCAACCCTTTGGTTCTTTTGGGGACATAGTTTGACATAAGTTTGGCATAATTAGCATAAATAGTTGTCCTTACAATTATTAGATAAGTGATCAATTGTAAGAATCCTTGTCATCAAAATTGCGACAGGAATTATAAAAGTTCCTTGGGTGGCCCTTTCACAAGTTGAAAATCTAAGATAAAATATAGGAGTAAAGTATAATATTGAGATAGAAAGTCCAAAGGGCAGATGTGTTGCCCTTTTTTCCCCGCATCTAAAATAAAAAATGTTATACGCAAGGAAGCTTATACTGAACCATACACTGAATGTGAGGGCTTTTTAAAAAAGTGTTCGCAAAACATGACTTCATGTTCTCACATTACTCATATTCTGTGTATGGTTTGGTGTAAACTTCCTTGCGCATAGCATTCTGATCTAAAATACATTATAATCAGATAAAAAGTTCAAAAGATAGAAAATCACATGTCACGATCTTTCAAGTGATGATCAAAGTTTTTTTTTTTTTTCTTTTCGTCCCACGATAGACACCTCAATTATGGAAATCAATCCGACATCATTTAATTTGAGAAATCGCAAATCACTAATAAATTCTTAATTGGGTTTGGAAAATAATCAAAAGGCGGCTCAAAATTTTTACTATCTACTCTCTATTTGTGTATTGTGAAATTTCACCTTTTACAACTTATTTTTTCACTTGCCGATGAGCAAGAATTGTAAAAAAAAATGTTTCTAATTCGCATTTGCCAACATGTGATTAATTTTAGTTGATTTCATGGTTAATTCACTTAATATTTCTGATGATTTTTTTTTTATTATTCGTCATTTCTAATCTATTACATGGGGGGAGGGGGAATGAGACTCAATCCCGAAATGCAGTGTGGGGCATCCAAGAACTCTAACGCATGAGATAGCCATCACTTGCAATATTTCTGACGATTTAGTCGACCTTAATTCATGTGAGACTTTTGCTTTGCTACTAGCTGGAATTGCAAGCCCAATTGAAGACCCAACCCAGGAATGGTTAAACTACAGTATAACCCAGCAGTGTGGGCTGAATCTCGAAGGAAGCCCGCTGCTTGTCTTACTAAAAGAAGTGGGCATTTTAAGCCGTCCAGAAAAGGAGGAGTAGTTCAGACAGAAGCCCATTTGAAAATAGGAAACACGAAACCTCATTTTCATGTTAAAAAAAACAACCCAGCTACGCGTACATACACGTACATGTATGTACGTGCACGAACGCATCTCAATCATCCATTTCAGGAATCGACAGTCCGGATTTTAAAAAGACTCTTACATGTAAGAGTAAAATTTTAAAAAGACGTTACTCTTACATGTAAGAGTCTTTTTAAAATCCGGACCGTCGAAAACACGCACGGACGGTCAAGATGCACCGTCCGTGCATATTGCGTACGCGCCCCGTGCGTACACATCAAATTTTTGTAAAAAAAACAAAACCTCATATTCTGCTTCATAAGGGGGTGTTTGGGAGCCTCATTTTTAGCTTTTCATTTTTAATTTTTTGGCTTTTTGGATTATGGTCAGAATGTATTTTGAATTTGGTAGGAGTGTTTGAGAGAGATATGCAGAATGCATTTTGCACCAGGAGTAGTGTTTGGGAGTTATATGCAGAATTCATTCTGTAGGTCTTTTTTATTAATCATAATGAGAAAGTAGTAGAAATGAGAAGTCAAAAAGCTCATCCCAGCCTACTTTTGGCTTCTCCTTTCTAATATCAAATTTTGAGAATGAGTTTTGGGAGAATGAGTTATGAGTTTTGTCTCCCAAACACGTAGAATTAGAAAGGGAGAAGATGAAAAAGAGATAATGGGTAGGCCAAACACCCCCTAAATGTTGTAGGCACTAACTAATACGTATACGTAGGGATGGCAATGGATCGGTTTGGTCCAGATTTTGCGATTACCATACCCAAACCCAAGATATTTATTAATATCCAAATCCAAATCGATATCCGATGGGTACAATCTTTAGTTCACCATAACCAAACCATATGGATTTGGATTTTATCCGAACCGCACCAAACCCGCATTACTATTCATTCAGTTAATGAACATATGAAGGAAAAAGATTATAAATAATGTTGTGATGGGTATAACAAACTTGTACAACTAGTTAATGATTTCAAGTTCCTATAGTGACTCTTGAGATGTTTAAGGGTTTTGAGAGGAATAAGGAGGGAGATGAAATGAAAAGTCACTAAGAGTTATGAATTTAAAATTACATGTATATAAAAATATTATATATGTATATATATATAAGTAATATTTTATGGATCGGTTTGGATTCGGGTTTGGCCGAATACTTGCTAAGACCGAACCCAAACCCAAACCCAAATCCAAACCCGCCGGGTATTATGTTTGGAAAACCAAACCTGCTTCATGGGTAGAAAAAAAAAAACCTCTCCTATAGGGGTGGTTTGGTTCGGGTATTCATCGATTTTGGGTGAAATTGTCATCCCTATGTATACGTTCAGTACACTAAAAGTGCACGTGACACCCTTTTAGTGGATGAGTCTATCCATGTATTCAATAATGCATTGATGTGATAGTGTCATGTGTACATTTAGAGTAATTAGTATATTAATCTATTACATGGGGAAGGGGGGAATGGAATTCGATCTCAGGATACATGGTGAGGCATCTAAGAGCTCTACCACATGAGTTAGCCGCCACTTGCTTAACTAGCTTTGAGGAGAAAATTTTGAACCGTCCAAAACATGTTTGGACGGCTCTAATTGGGCGCCGGGCACCACGTGGATCTACCCTATCCGTACCCAAAATTTTCTCCATTTATCTAGTGCCTCTTTGACAGGAAAATACTAAACACGACAGTTTGAGCGTGTGTACTTCTGAGAGATTTTTTCAAGAGATTCTGCTTGGTTTATCCAACCACCGGGGGCCTACATTTTTTGTGATTATCCAGTAAATGGTTATTAATCATTTCAGTGTGAACCTTAGAAGTTAGAACTGCTATATTTTGTTGAATTAGATTGTAACCTAGAGCTGTTATATTTTATTTGAACCTTCACATGGGGATAACACCTTTAATATAACGAATGTTTCGTCTTACTCTTTTCACAGATCACATCTATACTTTCTACTATTATATTTTCTCTCTTTTGAAAAAGAAAGATAGAAAGACAGCGAAATTGGTCATTCCTTTGAAGATTAGTCGAGGCATGTCTAAACAAGCCAGCTTCTGAACTGAACTCGGAGATATTATAGATCACCTACTGGAAGGCACCCTGAAGAGCATATTCAGATTTGTTCAGAACATTTTTGGAGGACGAGTGTTCTGGATGGTCAGGTTGTGATCGCTAGCACTGCTGAATCCCTCTGAACTAGGGGGAAAAAGAGGGAGAGAAAGATAGGGTAACGGATAGGCCAGGTTCATGGATTTATTGTTCCTATGTACACCCCCAAAAAAATCTTGGATTTAGTGAGGGGATGTCAGAACCTATGTCGGCATTCAGTGTTATACAGTCAAAGTCAAACTTTTAAGATCAGAATGAGAACCTAATGAATTGTTGCCAAATCAACTCTTACTAGTTTCTAGTATTAATACCAATTTCTTCCTTCAAATAGAACCTTATGACTCTCTACATTTATGGAAACAAATTTGGGTACTGGGTGAGTACCACGTGACCGAGCCTACGTGGTATCTGAACATTATATTCGGGTTGTTCAAAAATGTATTGGATGACACAGATCAAAATCCTCTCTCTCTCTCTCCTTTCTCTCTCATGTTTCTCTCTCCAAATTCAGACCATCCAAAAGCAAAATGGACAGCCGGATGTACGCGCTCGGCATTGAAAACTAGTTTAACCAGGTGCATATCCGGTCAGCTTATAAACACCTCTACTAATTCTGAAAAACCAATATCACCGTCCACCAACGAGGGTCCCATTTAAAACCAGAACAAAGCTCTGTATGAACTGGCCCTCAAGGTGTTAATAACAAACCCTAAGAGGTTCACAAAGTGATCTTGACTTGAGACTTATGGGTTTGCTTCCACCTAAGGTCTCATGTTCGATTCCCCTCGCCAGCAAACTCTTTGTGCCACTGGGGATTATACCCAATCGTTACCTTCAGAACTCCGGAATAAAGAAAAAAAAGAGAGTTAATTAACACCTTAGAGGTGCAAAGTGGCCATTTATAAAATCAAACATGTAATCTATTTTCAAGATGTTATGATAATAAGAAAACACTCCATGTTCACATGCCTTGGTAGGTATACCATTTTCAGTTTCGCATGTTGATCGAATGGTCGTAAAATAAGATTAAGCTCTCATTTGGGTCTTTTTCTTTTATTTCTATGACTTGTCAATTAGCTACCATTTTTTCCCCGTCCCCCAAACGCATCCCATTATTATTATTTTTTTGGTCTAAACCTCCGGTATTCGGAAGCCCACTGGACCCGACTAAATCCGGTTCGAGCCGGGTCGGCCCACGCATCCCATTATTCATATATGCATGTCTTTTCTACTATATATATAGGGGAATGATTTTCACACTCCCCTTTTAGCCATTCACACTCCCTTTTTGTCTTTTTCTTATGTGAAATTACTATATTACCCTTACATCTTGAGTCATTTTTTTTCATGTGAAGGGCAATGTAGTAATTTCACATGAGAAAAAGACAAAAAGGGAGTGTGAATGGCTAAAAGGGGAGTGTGAAAATCATTTTCCTATATATATATATATATATATATATAT
>JAXBDA010007315.1:0-17930 GCA_036023075.1 Gaultheria prostrata
ATCGATCTTGTTCTTCTTCCTTTTCTCTCCAGTGATATACATACACATGTATCTATGTATAATCCCGATATTAATCCCGAAATTTAGTTAAGGGAATCAAACATGGGATTGGCTAAAACATGGATATCCTGATGTTAATCCTCCACGAACCAAACATGAGATTGTGTGAGATTCGGGACTAAATTAGTCCCAGGACAAATAGTCCAGGACTACTAATCCCCGGACTATTAATCCTGTCTGTTTTAGTCCACGAATCAAACGAGGCCTTACAGTATGCTATTAGTATTAATTTGCATGGGGAAGGAGAAAGTGATCAAAGGTAATTAAAGGCGCCAATAAACGTTGACAAATTCAACGTCCACTAGCTATCTCTTGAATTTGTCAACCAATTGAATCTGTTGTCATTATCCATCCTAGCTCCATGTGGGACTAGGTGACAATTTTTTAGTAAAGGTTTCGTCATAATGAAGGCAAAAATTAAATCAAAATATTGTAAGAGAGGTGAGAGGTGGTATAGAACAAGAAAGAAAGCCCAGAAATTGGACGTGAAAAGACAGGCAGCCAACGGGTGTGATTCACCTGATGTGTTGTGCCCATAATATACCGGGTGAATCTTGGCTACCTTTTCACGTCTAATTTATGAGTTTTCTTTCATGTTTCTTACCTTTTTCCATATTGCAAACATTTGTGAAGTCAAATACCACCTCCCAGAAGAGCTAAACTTTGTTTTGATAGGCATCTTGCTTACACCATCGGTAGTTTTCTTCTCTAGGATATATACAATTTCTTTGCTCATCAAAAACATTTTGAGTGGCCAATTCCCGTAGAAGTTCAAGTTGATCGGATATCAATTTCAACCCAATTTCATTTACTCCAAGGGCGGAGCTAGGACATAAATTTACGTTGGGCCAACACACACACACACACACACACATATATATATATATATATGAACCAAAAAGAATCCGACAAATTTGTACATAAACTCGTCTCCGCTCTTTTGTTTTGTATTTATAGAGACTTGAGAGTCCAGAGAGAGACATCTGGTTCAGTTCAGATCTGTCCCCCACCCCCTTTTTGTTTTTGATTAGCTACAGATCTTTTTTTTCTTCTTTTTGATTGATTAGTTACAGATTAGTCCCTGGATTATGAGTTGGGCTAAGTTTGGACCAAGATTTGAATGAGTCCACTTGGGCTGGAGCCCACCTTAGCCCATGGTAAGCTCCGCCCTTGATTTACTCGATATGAATTTTTTATGCTCGTTGTCTCGGTAAGTACCTGATTCCCGTAAAAATACAAGTTCATACGATATCGATACGTAGTTGTACAGTGATCTAGAATAGTACTATTCATTTTGAAAAGAAATTAGCTAAAATGGTTTTGAAAATGAACTAGTAACACCTAAATATAATTTTATTATTTGAATATCGGTGTTGTATCAAACTCATATTTTTCATATGCGTCACTTGATCGAGAAAATTTTAGATGCAAATCGGGTACCACGCTGTCAGCTTACGTGGTACCCTTCAACCAATAAAAATTCGCCAGCACCAGTCCAGCTCACATGGAGTCACATCTTCCACTTCAGCACTTAACCCTTTCGAAAAGTAACGGAGACCAAAATCGTTATATTGGTGAAGAGGAAGAGGTCTGACTCCATGTGAGCTGGACCGGTGCTGGCGAGTTTTTATTGGTTAAAGGGTACCACGTAAGCTGTCAGCGTGGTACCCGAGTTGCATCTAAAATTTTCTCCACTTGATCTACTACACGAGAAGATGGATTGTTCAAAATTAATAAAATAGTTGGGTCAAAGGAGAGCTCAATAATGGATTTGTCCAGACCATTTTTATAAACTTCTCGCATATGTAAACACCATAAAGAAAGGTGACAAATGTGGCGTTGATTGCTATAGATTTTGTTAAAATAATTCTATAAAATAGTAAAGAAGACCAATGACAGGGACCAAAGATTGAAAGTAAAATCCGGATACAGATGTGGCCGAAACTATCTCATTCACGTGGGCTTTGTATGATAAATGTGGAATTCATACTATCTCATCCACGTGGGCTTCACACGATAAATATGGAATTCGTGGAATTCATATGCATCAACCCATGCACGTGGGCTTCACACAATAAATATAGAATCTATACACATCAAACGGTACTGAACAAATTAATTTGTGCCTGCATATGTGTAAATTTGTTTGTTTTCGTAGTACTGACCTGGCTTCTCTGCATCCCATCTGCAGAGAGGCCTCTATCGTTATATTTCAACAATTCATCTTTGCATTCAATGGTCTAGATTTTAAATAGAATTTCTCAGAAAGAATTTTTTCTTAATCTAGATCATTAAAAATATTTTTGAATGGCCAATATCTCACGAATGACTCTCAGCCGTCCAACATCAAAACAACTAAACAAGCCAAATCCTTTTTGAAAACAGAATGGTGAAAGTGCAACTGACATGTGAATTTTTTAAAACTAGAATGGTATGCATGTCCAAATGAGAGAGACAAGGTGATACAGTCTAGGGTTTAGAATCCATTTCAACCACATAATCGTGTCATGTATAGACCGGGTAGGTGTTTCAATCGCAAATCGCCATTGTTAGGGCTTGCAATCCCTATCGATAGTGGTCAAGAAGATTTCTACAACCCGCCAACCGGCATGGACTATCTCATAGCACGGTCGAGCCGCCTAACGATACGATCCGTCTTATAAGCACAATCCATCTCAGTCACCTGACATTGCAACAATGAAAACTATTATGTGAACGGTACTTGAAGAATAGTATACAAATACTCAACAAATTAAAGGAAGTAAAATAATTCCATTGAATTCCATGAAAACAAGTTCTCAACACATAAACCGATTCGAAAACAAACCCTAATCTATACATAAACACGATTACTTAAACTTGGAATAGATCTTCATTAAACGAGGGGTTTAGCCGGCCATGTGATACTCACGGAGGTTCTGTTGCTGCTTTGCCTCCCTCTTTCTCTGCGCAGCCATCTTTTTATAAGCTGTTTTTGGTTTTGTTATGTAAAGCCCCGGCCGACTCTCCTTCCAAAAGCCATATAATCATTCACAGAGGCTTTCGGCGAAGTAATCTAATTTTGAAAGTATTTGTACAAATACTCTCTAGCGCGATTAGAAATTACATTAGTGCCACGTGTGCACTATGTTGGCACGGTAATTGACTGATTGTACAAGAAAAAGAGCAATTATAATTGCTCTTTCCGTGTACAATCACCGTGTCAACATCGCGCACACGTGGCACTAACGCAATCTCTAAATCCAGGGATAATACCTAGAAAATTTGTTCAAAATTGCTCAGAATTTAAAGTGAATCTAATTTTTGTATAAATTTTATGGGTATGAAGCGCTGCTGTTTCAAAGAAATAGTTTTGTAGACAATTTGACATGGGAACTCTTCAGGGGTGGCTCCAATATTTTTCGAGGGGTTCAACCTAACACATTGTAATAAAAAAATGTGTTGGCTTTATGGGGGCCAGCATCCACCCTGTATTCGAGCGCCCCCCGCTAGCGCGGGGCAAACGTAGTGGGAGGACTAACCGCCTTCACCCGTCGGTGCTGTATGGGCAGCATTGCGAAGCGCCTCATATCCGCCTGCCGCTAAGTGCAGGGCTTTGCGCTGCCCTTTAAGATTAAGTTACGTCTTCCTCTTACAACAATTGTTTTTAGATGAGTTGGTTAGCACTTGATCCAACAAAAGGAGTTAAGGGAGAGAGATATCACATGGAGATATATAGTGGTTCGGTCTGAGCTTTGTCCACTGCTCAGCCTAGTCCACTGGCCTAAGGAGTCGCTGTTTTACTAATCAAACAACCAGCTTCTGGTGCCGATTAAACCTTACAACCGCAATGCTAACTTTCCCGAGGAGTTAGCCGAACCGCTAGAGTTTGTCTCCCAAACTCTAAAAATCACTCACAGAACAACACCCAGTTTTGTAGAAACTCACTGAGAATTTTTCCTAACTCTCAATGCAACAAAAAGAATTTGTAAGGTGGAAATATCTCTCTCAAAGAGTAGATGTACAAATTTGGCTGTAAAAAAAAATCCTCACCATGATAGTACGGTGTGAAAGTGAATTGCTTGAAGAGGATGTATATAGCTCTCTATATTGATCGTGTATATCTTGGTATCTTCTTCATATGCAGAAGCATCTCTTTTATAGGACTTAAAATGTTAACGTTGAAAATCTTTCCGTTGGGAAGAATATCTTGAGAGCCTGCAAATCTTTTTTAGCAACTACAAATATTCCGTAATTGCAATATGGACGTTGAAGGCGCAACTTTATTTCCTTATTCCCTATCGCGCCCAAGCGCCAACGGGTCAACTAAGACTTGGCCCACCTGACCTCCGTCCAACAAAATGTACTAATATTTAATATTTCTCTCATATATAATTTGATTTTTTTTAAATATTGTCGGCACTGAATTATTCATACACTGCCCAAGTCAACTATATTATTGATAATATAACTCGACAAAACAAAATAAATTAGGTCCAATTAAGTATGTTTATATGTTGTTATTGGTGTGTTATGTAAAGCCCTAGCCGACCAGTCGACCACCCTTTATGCGTGCAAGTCTCCTTCCAAAAGCCCTATTCTAGGCGGGGTTCCACTAACTTTGTTTTTTTGGCTTTTTCGGTTTTTTTATGTGAGAGCTCGAAAAACACGTTGGCTTTTTGTTGGTCTTTTATGTGATATATTATGAGAAGATGACCTGTCTCGAAAAGCTCTTTTTGAGTTAGTGGAATAGGGACCAAATAGCCTGGCCCACTAAGAGTATTATCAATTCAAGCAGAATCCTTCCAAGGCAACTACTTTCCACGATTATGCACACTTCGACTAAATTCCGGAAACCAATTATTTTCAAAGAAGTTGTTTTACAGGCAATTTGACATGGGAACTCTTCGGGGATACCTCGAGTATATTCCGAAGGGTTCAAACAAACACGATGTAGTAAAAAAATGCAGTAGTAATATTTTATACATTTCTCTTAAATATGATTTGATTTTTCTTTAATATTGTCTGCGGCACTGAATCTTTCATACGTAGCCAAAGTAAACGGTAATATACTCAAATTTGCAAGTAAGTTGATAATATAACTCGGCAAAACAACATAAATTAGGCCCAATAAACTTTTAACCGAAAGAAGTATGCTTATTTTATATAGAGCTTTGTATTAAAAAAAAATTACTGGCTTTGTTCACTTCCCTTTTCTTCCCATTTTCAAAAAAAAAAAATTCAAAAAGATTCTTTTTTTTTTTTCTAATCATTACTCATTTCTCTCTCCACTCATTACTTCATTATTTTTATTTATCTCCAATCATTAATTAATTATTCTTATTTTTCAAAAACCCAACCAAACACTATCTCAAAAATTCTTCTAAAAAATTTCTTTTCAAAACCTATCCAAACACAGCCACTATCTTTTTGATACCGCTGAATTAAAATCTTGGAGCCGCCACAAGAAATCTTAGAACATCCACCCTTAAATTTAGAAAAATTTAGTATTCTAAATTTAGTACCTACAAGTATATACTTGAAGGAATTGACAGATAATTAAACAAAAACTCCTAAAGATTGATCATCATAATCTTATAATGTGGATATGGTATTATTACTTTTCTTTTTGAAAAGAGAAATGGTGTTATCTAAAATGTTGGAACTTGTGGCTCATATGGAGAGATACCAGAAAGTTTTAATAAAGGCCAGATACGGAGCGGGAGGTATGGTACAGTGTAATTAGGGTTGGAATAGGAGTCGTTGTTATAAATACTCGCTATTGTAAAAACCCTAGCAGAAATAACAGACTCACTCTCGCTCCGTGGACGTACCCGGATTTTAGGGAACCACGTAAACTCTTGTTGTCGTTTTTCTTTACTGTTTTGTATTCCAATTTGTGTGAGTGATTAATTTAGCGCTAACATAAAATGTTGCAAATTAGAGTGTTGCTCGATCTACATCAATCACCAAATGCCATCGTTTCTGTTGCAATAATTAAGGATTATCTTCTTCTGATACAACTAATTTAGGCTTGTTAATATGTTCTTACGATTTAATTTTATTTTTTTTCAAAATCATTTAGCTATATAGCACGCTGATTACAAAGTACCAACCTCAGGTGACAACCAAACAATCAACAAATTTAAACTAAAAAGATATCAAAAAAAAAAAAAACTAAAAACATATGAGTTTCCTAAAAGATAATTTTATTGACAAAACTGTTTTTGTAAATGCTGCCAAACTTCTACTGATACATAAAAAACTTGTACCATGTGTAGAGTACAAGACTCTTACGCATTTAAATTTAAAAAATGAATTTTCAAAGGTAGAAATTAGATTATTGTTACTCAATTAAAGTTTTAAATGAAATGTGAATATTAATATGACGAATAAGTATTTGTTAACCACCAACCCATACAAAATGCACTTTAGCTGTACAAAGAGAGAGGAGGAAGTTGTACAATTTATATTCGCAACAGCCTCTCTCACGTGTAGTCATACTCTCCTCTATTAACGAGAAAAACATATGTAAAATTTTCAATTATTGAGTAGTCATTGAGGTTCTACTCACCAAAAATAAAATAGCAGGAGTCTGCGGGGTTTGAATAACGAATAAAAATAAACAGCATAAGCGAAAGTTGTCGTTAATTACCCTTGTAGTGTAGCCTTTCTCACACAAGAAATAAGCTCATCATAGGGAAGAAACAAAGAAAGGAAGAGCTCCTCTAAGGGGAGAAATTACCGACTCTTGCCTTCGGAAAGATTCAACCCATTTAGACAATGCGTACAAAAGTGGCCAACTGAGCTAGACTCACTTTATAAATCCCGTTTAGACGATACGTTTCGGGCCTGTTGGTTTTAAATTGGTAATGGGCCATTGGACGAGTGGGTTTCGTTGTGGAGGCCTAAGGCAGGCCCAGTATTTCAAGAAATTAGGCTCTTGGAAAGTAGTTGATCAGGCCCTTGATTCATGTGGAGGTGGTTATAGAGAAGCCCATTATTGGTTAGCCCTTGAAACGAGGATAGTGGGCAGGGCGGGCCGCCCAATTTAATAAATCTAATTAATATAGTAAGTAATTTTGAGTAGTATTATATAATCAGTGTAATAACTTCTTATAATTTCAATCATTTTAGTTTAATTTAATAAAAACATAGATTTTTTTTTCGTTTTATTTCTTTTTTTTTATAAATAAAAAGTAAGCAATGTGAGTTTTGTGGTAGCCTAAAAACATAAAACAACACGATTTATATACTTAATTTATTAAGCTAGATTTTAATGTACAAAGGTAGTTACATATTTATAAAAAAAATCTATATAACAAGCATACGTTAAGATAAAAATATGTTTATCAAGTCGGCGCCGTTGAGAAAAATTCGGGCTCCTACTGAAACTCATTCAGCACCGAAACCATGGTTCCTCGACCACCTCCAAGTCTCCAACCATAACAAATCCTCTCCTTGACCCACTGTTGCAAAATCCAAATATTCAATTTGAATCATCGCATGAATATTGTAATTGTTGAGTGAATTGGGGAAATTGCATAATCCAACCATAAATCTGTAGATTTCCGAAACCCAAAAAATAAAGCCATTAAGAAGCGAATCACAATACAATTTTTTTTTTAAAAATCGTGGATACACATATATATCGTTCATGTTTTATATATAAATTAGTAATTGTCCATGCCTAAAGGCATGACGCAGAGTCTCAGCACATTGTGAACGCAACCTAAATAATTTATTATTATCCACCCCATCAACGAACCCGACTTCTCCACCAGCAAATTATTTGTACCTTTTTTTGGATGGCGCAAATTATTTGTACCTTGTAGCACGTCACCATGTAATCTGACGGAAACCCAAATCAACTATGCAGGCAAGGAAAATGATCATTCCAATCAATCGATGTCCAACCAGTTAGTCAGCCACATTTATTAGAGAATGAGCTCATGAAATTAAACACTTAGGTGTCCGGCTTAGTTATTCGCGCCTCCACTAATTCAGAATTAATTTCCTTATATAGAAAAGTCGATATTGGCCGTTCTACAAAGAAGAACAGATTTGCATGAGATGAATTATGAAATGATACCATAATGTAAACTTCAATACTTTACATAGAGAAGTCATTATTTTAGGGTTTGCTTTAGAGCATCTCTAACTTTTGCTTTAAATTTTATTGAAGGTAGATGTGAAAATTTGACACCTTAAAATTGAGTCAATACATTCTTTCTTTATCATGGTGCCAAATTTGCTCTGAGAATATTAACAATAAATACCATACACTATTTTTTATAATCCAAAATGCTACTTTGCATGTCACTAGATGCCAATTTTGAAGCAAATTGGTTGTTGTCAAATCCAAGTTAGATTTGAGTTTCATTTGAAAGTAAGATTGGAGAGGCAATGATGTCAATTTTGAAAAATAGAGCTTCACGTAATATTTGACTCCTCCTGTAATAAATGTTCTTAGGCCTCCACGAGTAAAAACTCGGCCCTGATTGATTACATAAAATATTAGGATCTTAAATGCTGAATGAAAAATTCACAAATTGAATCAATCACTTATAAATGTTGAATTAATTTGATTTTTTATGGAGCCAATGAAAGTTATATCTTAAAACCTCTATGATAAGGGAGCTTAGTCTTTTTGAATTCCTATATTTCCAACGTCTGATCTTAATCGTTTCTGAGCATCAAATATGTGAAATTTAGTTTGAGAAAGAATGTTCGTTGTACGAGGCATAGCTGCTACTCGGCTACTCCTATTTAGATTGTGCAGTCAATTTCCGGAAAATTTTTAGTTACTCCATTAAACACCTCGAATCATCCACGTGGAACTCGTCGGTGTGATGTTGTCTTACGGAGTATAGCTGCTACTCCTATTTAGATTGTGTGGTCAATTTATAGGTATGGGATTTTCCTAGTTATTAAACACCTCCGATCATCCACGTGGAACTCTTCAGTGTGGTGCTGTCGTATGGAGCTATATGCTACTCCTATTTAGATTGTGCAGTCAATTTATAGGCATGAAATTTTCCTAGTTACGAGTATTAAACATCCGATCATCCACGTGGAACTCTTCGGACGGCAGCACACCTCATCTATATAATCTGTTTACGCCATCTGTCGGTACTCGGTACCCATAGTCGGTCTCGGTCCGGTAGTTGATTACCCAAAAAAAAAGGGTCGGGTGAACTATGTGGTGGTTGCTGGCTTGCTGCTTTGTGGATTCACTTTTGACCAATATATTACTATCCATATTGACATGTTCTGGTCCGTAACGTCTAGCGTGATTCAAGATCTGAATAAAGTAACTTCACTCAAAAGATTTCCAAGATTTCAAACATTTCTGTATTTTGACTTCTCATTAACTCTGGGTTTTGTAACCAAATACCATCTTCTTCAAATCTCGTCTCCTTGCTTTCTTCCCAAATCAAGCAAACCCCACTTTGTTATTTCCCGAAAATCGATCTTTGAATCTCATTCCCACAACCGCATGGTACGAATAAAACCCTTATGGTTGTTTACTGTAAGCTGCTATTAGGGAAAAGTTTCAAATTTTGAGTAGTTCTTCTTTTCGAATCTGTATGTGGGTATGCTGTATTTAGCTGCAAATTTTTGGAATCTGTGTGTGAAAAGGGTGTAATTTGTATTGAATTAGTGGAAATTAAAATACCCAGAAGGTATTTTTTTGATAATCTTACGTGGGTTAGATGCAATTGAGTTTATAATCAATGGAGGACGGCAATGAACCTACTGTTATAACTAGACCAACCCACTCTAGGGTTTTCCCACAGAGGCTGCTTCAGTTACTT
Organism: Gaultheria prostrata; assembly: GCA_036023075.1. Lineage (NCBI taxonomy): Eukaryota > Viridiplantae > Streptophyta > Magnoliopsida > Ericales > Ericaceae > Gaultheria > Gaultheria prostrata. The sequence goes on from JAXBDA010007315.1 coordinate 9,858, forward strand.
GTACCTTTCCTGCTCTTATGTGTTGCCTTTTCATTCATTAGCCTATATATGATTAGGTTCTTTGGAGTTCAAACCACAGTACCCACTGTGCAAGCGAGTTTCCAACCGTGTTTAGAGGTAGAGGTAGAGGAGCCTAAGAAATTGGATTTAGAACACTGGATTAGGCCTCCATCCAATTTGATTCACAACATGACTGACATGGAGCTGTTATGGAGGGCGTCATTTGCTCCGCGAATAAAGAAGTATCCATTTGCCAGGGTTCCGAAGATTGCTTTCTTGTTCTTGACTAAGGGGCCATTGCCATTGGCACCTCTCTGGGAGAGGTTTTTTAAGGGGCACGAGGGCCTATATTCGATCTATGTTCATACAGTGCCGTCATTCCATTTGGATGTTCCATCGTCGTCAGTTTTCTATCGGAGACAGATACCAAGCCTGGTATGTTTGACTCTGACGAATCCAATTGCAACTACAAAATATGTGCAGTCATGGTGCAGTTTTTATGTCTGTATTGATGATTGTCCCCACTTCTTTTGTTCTGCATAAGCTATGGTTGGCTTTTTTTGTGTGTACTTTGCGAAAGGTTTTTTGTCACTGCAAATGATATCTTTATGTTTCCTCTTCTCCCTAACATTCTGAACAGCTCAGTAATTTCTGCCATGTGAGATGAGATGATTGCTGATTTTATTGTACTGGGTAACTAGGTTAGTAAGCAATGCCTCTGTTGGTTTTGATCTACATAAACTATAGTATGTTGAAGATTTAAGGTTGCTAAATTTGATTTTGTTATTCGCTTAGATGCAGTGTGCTATCAGTGCCAGCTTCACATTCTATCAGTGTGAAGCAATCCAAAAACTACTTTGCAGCTTCTTTTCTCTTTTGCCCTTCTTTTGATGAGTAAAACTAGGATTTTGGTTCGATCGGGGGATGGAATGAGAAACACATCTTACATTGAGGAACATCTGATAATTTCCATGATTATTGCCGGACTTTATGTGGGATTTAGACTTCATTAGCGAAAGCAAACCATAATATTCCACATTTGCTAGCGGTGGAAATGGGAAAAAGAGAGACCTGATAGATAGGTAGATAGCCTTTTGTATGTCTACTTGATTTTGATAGGACTTGATGCTACGCGGCGGAACTTGATTACGACTATTAGAACTGACTATGTCGGTCTTTGGTCGGCACGTACCTTCTCAAAGTAGTTCAAAATACATAGTTTTCTGGTTGGACATAAAATCTTATGAATGATCACAGGAGAAGACATATTTTGGAGAGGAACAATCGGAACTATGATTATTGTAGTGAATCAGAGTTACTTGGAAGTTGGAACGCGAATCATTCTGGTATGAGGAACAGTGACGTGAACGTGGTACTCCAATCATGGCATGATGGAGTTAAACTTGTAACGACAATTGTTGATCTAAAATACCTTTGGAGGAGTATTTTGACCAATTCCTTTGCGTTTTGTCTTGCTATATCTAATTTTTTAATGTAGTAATAAATTAGAAAAACTTTATTAATGAAGTAACAAATAAGAAAAACTTTATGATCGCTAAATTCATCGTTGGGGAACGCTTATTCTGCCATGTTTTGGAACGCGCATTCCATATTCCAATACTTAAATTGTTGGGGTATTACCATTTGCCACTAACATAGTAGTTAACAGTAATGGGATAAAGCTTATAAAGCAATAATGCGCAATCTTAGCTACAGTATCAGAACCTAGCATTGGCCAGGATCGGGACCAAAGGCACCAAAAAATAGGAGTATGGGTAAATGGCATGAGTAATAGCTTGTCATACAGACAGATGAAGAGTCCATTCTATAGGAAAGAACCTATTGGTATTTGGTTGAGGGTTTGTGTGTGGCTGCATAAATGGGTGATAACCAGGAAACAGCATTAGGCATGAGAAGATGACATAAACACTTGGCTCTAGAGGTGTCAGAGCTGCTATCCTGCCTGATAGAGTTATGCTGGGATATCATTTTGCTTTTATAACTAACATGAATCTCTTTTGCTCAATCCATAAAGGAAGAAAAGCATGAAACAGAATGCTTTAGATAGAAACATCAATCGAAAGTAATGTGTCACGATATATACGGTCACACAGGTGTGACTACAATGTGCACCTGAGTGGCAGCATTTGTTTTTGAAGGAAGTATTGATAGATTGACTTCTAAGAGAGAATCATATAGGCTAAAGGGACTGAAAATGCAGGAAATGCAAGTAATATGTAGACAGAGTGACAGACTGTTGATCATCTCTCTCCCCATCCCTCCCTCCCTCCCTCTCTCTTAACTCTGGCATTTTGTTGGCTAGGGTGTGAAGTTTAAAACATATTGTAGGAAGTGCACATTGGGCTGTGTTCACCAGTTTGAGTTCTCCAAGTTCCTTCTAGTTTGACAAATGTCCTCTGTGGTTCATCCTGACTGGTCACTGAAGCTAGAAGGAAATGTGGTCGAAGAAGAAGTGCCGGTTCTTTAATCAGAAGCTTTTGGGGTGTTCGTATGGTAATAATGGAGGTAGTGCGACTGCGTACTGAGTAGTTTCATCTGATAAACATTGGTGTCATTCTGTGCCCGTGATGAGACGCAGCCCTTATGGGTAATATTCGCTCTGAAAAAGAAGTGCCGGTTCTTTAATCAGAAGCTTTGGGGTGTTCATATAGGATAATGGAGGAGGTAGTATGTAGTAAGTAGCTTCACTTGACGATATTGGTGTCACTGTGCCAGTGATGAGAGCAGCCCTTGTGGGTAATGTTTGGTCTAGACCTCTGGTCACTTGCGCAGTGTGGAGAAGTACACTGAATATGTTATTTGGCACTTTCTTTGTATTTCTTGTAAAAATTATCTATATGGGTACAAATAAGACTGCTCAATAATCAGAGATGGCATCTGTTGAAGTCCTACTTTTGAGGCATTGAAACGGTATTATGACGAGGATAAATTAGGAAATCTCTGCGTAGGATCTTTTTTCAGATGCAGAATGGTATGAGGTGTCTCTCTTCTTTTCTGGTTATGTCAGTGCAGTGCCTCCACCTTCCCTTGTTTGGGGTATAGAGTACAAGTAGATTGGGCATTCTATGATTTCTGGTCAATTCAACTAGTTCTGATACTCTATGGATCGACTGTGTGCATGTTGGGTTCAGGGATTTGTTTGCTAGAATATCATAAGTTTCTTACTTGAAGTGATCCATTAATCCCATGGTAAATACTCACAAAAAAGAAGTGCCATATGCTTTTAATAATGCAACTCCAGTGCATCTGTTGCATGATCCTGCTTTCTTTTAATGTGTTTCATTGTATGGTTCGAAAACGCATGATAAGTTGATAATAGACATACTGATGTCCTTATTTCGTTGCTTCCAGTACATTTATACAAATGTGTTCTTTTGGCAGTACTCCATGCTTAGTATGGGTATGGCTCTTTTTAGATTGACGTACTCGTGTATATCTAATCTAAGCCTAGACTCTTGCCAGTTTCTCAGCAATTCCTTTAAGAAGCAATTCCTTTAAGAACTTCAACCGGGATTTGACGAAAATCTTGAAATCTCATCCATTGGCTTTGCGGTCAAAATCCACTAGCTTATGAGGCCTGCAGTAAAAGGAAATTGTGGTTTTGAGATGTTTCGTTCATTCTTGTTGTGCTAACAAGGAAGCAGGAACAAATAATACGTCCAATTCCAGTTCGATCACCTCTTATCGAAAAAAATTCCAGTTCAATCACTGGTGTTGTGGAATTCTGTTTGTTATTTTGTTTTGATCATATGCATACCACATACTCCTGGACCATTTAATACTATCTTTCAATGATTTCAAATGTTATTTAAGGTTGCGCTGATAGGTTGCTCTGTTTTACTTGATTTGTTTAGCGATAACTAAAAACCAGTTCTTGCAGAGTTTGTGTATAGTTGATGAGTCCTTTTCTTTGTGGACAGCTGACAGAATGGGGGAGGATGAGTATGTGTGATGCGGAGAGAAGACTTCTTGCAAACGCATTGCTCGATATCTCCAACGAGCGGTTTGTGCTCCTCTCAGAATCATGCATTCCTCTCTACAACTTCAGTATCGTTTACCACTACATCTCAGGATCCAAACACAGCTTCATGGGCGTATTTGACGATCCGGGCCCATTCGGGAGGGGACGCTATAACGACAATATGGCGCCCGAGGTCAACATTACCGAGTGGCGTAAAGGTTCCCAATGGTTCGAAATCAACCGAAAACTCGCACTCTATATCACGGAAGACACCAAGTTCTATCCAAAGTTTTCTGAGTTCTGTAGACCCGCGTGCTACGTGGATGAGCATTACTTTCCGACCATGTTAACGATTCGAGCGGGGGATCTCTTGGCCAACAGGAGCATAACCTATGTGGATTGGTCTAGGGGTGGCGCCCACCCGGCTACGTTTGGAAAGGCAGATATCACAGAGGCGTTCTTTAAGAAAGTACTTGAAGGTCACAGCTGCCATTATAATAACCAGAATTCTGCAGTTTGCTTCCTTTTTGCAAGGAAATTTGCTCCTAGTGCATTGGAACCTCTGCTCCTTGCAGCACCCAAGTATTTTGGTTACTGACATTTTTGTAGTGGTTATTCATCGGTCGGACTATCAAGTTGCAGAGGGATTTATGGAGGGAACAGAAAATTTGAGAAAGAAAGAAGTCTTCTGGAGAACTTGGCAGATATTTGCGCGAAGGACTCTTTCGTCGTGATTTTCTGTGTTATTATCTGTTGTATACTACCAGCACTTGAGGCGGTATCATTGCCGTAAAGAGAAGTTTTCAGATGTAGAGAAATCTAGCAGTTGATTCTGGTATGGTAAATGAATTCTTGTACTATTATGTTTTTTGTGGAATATTTTCAGTCATCTCAGCTGCTTAATTTTTGTCTACTGAATCTTCTTGCAGTTACAGAAATAGTGCTGGTTTTGTAGCCAGTATTTCAATTTATGTGCCATGGTCCCTTTCAGACAGTTTTTCCTGATCCAAACACAGCCTTAAATCTTTGAGATGATCTCCAAGTTGATCTTCTTGTCATCTCTCTCTCTCTCTCTCACACACACACACACACACACACATTTGAAGTTGTGTTGAGCTGCTTCAGGTTTTTTACTGCTTCAAGTTTCCTTTGTGGCCATTAGGGTAATTACTGGATCACTGGTATGGAACTATCTACGTACATATCTGAGTTCATGCTATATATTTTGTCATTGAACTAATGCCAAAATACTACTCGTTTTCATTAAAAATGTAGGGAGTAGTATTTAGATAGAGAAATGACCTGTCTTGAAAATTCCTAGGGGTTGGCAAAGTGTTCATAAAACAATAAAGTGATTGACCATGATAAGACTACATGTTTGAATTCCACGGAGGCCAACCACCTTGGGCCCATTGGAGACTTTGCCGATTGTTACCTTCGGAGTCCCAAAATTAGTCAATGTGCATACAAGTTGGCGCGGACATCTGGTTATTGAAATAAAAAAAAATTTACTTGTCTTGAATTGTGAAATTTTTTGGACAAGATACAGAAAAATATCATAGTCAACGCCGAAATTTTTTGGCATAGAGAATGGATTTTTGCACTTCATGTTTTACCACCTCACTCGTATTTTTATTTTTATTCTTATTCATGTAAATTTACTACATTACCTTTGATGCGTGGAAAAATAAGCTAATGAAAAGGCAAAATCTTAATTTCACGTGAATTAAAAAAAAAAAAAAAAAAAAGAGGGGGGAGTGGGAATATTGCAAAAGAGAGTGCAAAAATCCCTCCCTTTTGGCATACTAGTCATTTTCTTCTCAGTTTCGTAGGTCAATCATTACGGTAAAAGAGACAAAAGAAAATTGAGAATTACATTCAGATACAGTTTATTTTTAGAAATGCTAGTTTCGTCGAGAAGATTAGCATGCCCCTGCGGAAGGATCACATGCACAAATCAAAGAATGATACTCCCACTGTCCCTTTTTAAGTGATCCATACGGGAATATGTGCAATTTCAAACACCTAAAAAACATATTTCTCTATATAATTTTTAAATTTTTTTTATACCAAACACCTAAAAAATTAAAAACGTTCTACGGATATGCCTTTTTTAACGTCCACAAAAATATACGTTTCCCAAGTGGATCATTTAAAAAGGGACGGAGGGAGTAGTTACATAAAAATATATAGGAGTACGTACAACAAACTTGTATGATTATTAATGAAGTGCACACACCCCTGACGATTTGAGTCAACTGTTTTTCAAGCTCCGTTTGTTTCAATTTTATGTATTTGGTTGAAGAAAATGGCGCTAAAACATTTTTACGTTTTGCATCAAAACACTAAAATTGACTTACTGATGTTTTGGTTATAAGTCATTTTACAAACCTCGCGTTTTGTTGATTCGATGTAGCAATTAGAAATATAGAACCAAAAATGCTAGAAACACATCCAAGTTTACATCTTTTCTTACATCTTCTCTCACAAGTGATGGTGTAACTCTCGTGTTGCGGATCCTACCATCACTTGTAAGAAGGATGTAAGAATAGAGATAAGTTTGGATATGTCCGTACCATTACTCGTTTTGAACCGCCTTGCTCTCTACCAATTCAGTCACCAATCAACTCTCCTTTCTCTATTATACAATTAGCTCTCCCTAGTCTCTACCAAAAACAGTTTACATTCTTCCACCCACCTTCTCCTTCTCCTTTTTTTTTTTTTTTTAACTTGGTCTGACGGTCAGGATTTTCTGAGCTAGCTTACGCACACTCCTCTTTCTCCGGTCCGGTCAATGGCATGACATCCACACCGAAACTCGAGAATTCACAAGAAATTTTTCTCTTGTAATTTGACCCGAGCACTATTGCAAAATTTTGAACTCAGAACTTTTATGTTTACCGCATCAAATTCTCGGCTTGTACGCAGGGGCGGACAAGGAGGGTGCTAGGGAGGTGTTCGGTCCCTGCACTCCCCCCAATTTTCTACATATTTTTAGTATACTTTTTAAATTTTTTTGTAAAATTACTGAACAATAATTCCCGCAAATTAAACGAAAATTACAATTCTGCGTCCGCCACTGCTTGTACGTATGGTAGTTCAGTGCTCTTTATTTTGTTATAAAATATGTTTACTTTTTGTGATAAAACCGAAAATATTAATGCAATAAAATCAGAACGCAAAACCTGGAAATCGACGAAATGAAATGATGATCAAGACGAGTATTTAACACTCTGTACTTAAGACAGATTCGCCCCCGCTACGGTGCTTACGGTTTGTATGAACGTCTATCTCCCAGCACTACTTGATCTTCACCGAACGGAAATAGCACTCCAATCTGTTCGGTAGGCGAACCAAACTTGTGTTTGTACTCTCTCCAATGAAAACTCAATAAAGCGTAGAAAAAATCGATCTCTAAAATGAATGAATGATGCTATATATATAGGCTAACTGGTGACTCTACGAATAGTCACCAGGGAGAAGAGACACAACTGTTCACGAAAGGACGCGTCCGTCCACAGCGAACAGGTGTCAATGAAAAGATGCAACTCTAAATTAAATCAATTTTCATTCATACTTAAATAAAATATTATATCCATTATATTTTTTCCAACAATCCCCCACATGAATGAAATTGACTCAATAACCAATGCAAACGACACAGAGAGAGAGTACAATAGGAAATCTCCTGCATGGGGTTAGGTAGCTTTTGGCTTTGAATCTCGCCTTGTGAATAACTATCAGACTTACTGGCTAACCAGTGAACGCGATGTCTTGAACTGTTCAGCCATTTGTGTAAGCCAAAACAATAGTCAACACACAAGATCATTCCAAACACAGTTAGTTCTTACGGTTGTGCCCATTTTGGCCCTGGAACACTAACGACTGGTTTCAGAGAGTGTGTTTTAAAGAATTCAGCCTTAAAATTCTCATAGAAGCGGCCCACTTCACACTCACATAGGTGTTTCTTATTAAGAGTATCCTGCTATACCCCACTTGGATTTACCAAGGTATAAGAATCATTAAAAGTTAAACTTAACCTAAACCGCTGCAGGCATCACTGTTTCACCATAGGAATGAGTTGGAGAGAT
>JAXBDA010007316.1:0-17929 GCA_036023075.1 Gaultheria prostrata
ATTCACTCTAGTGGTGGTTCTTCCCTCACTCAAACCTCTTCCGACCAAGCCTACCGGTGATGGCTGACCTCACTCTTGGTTTGGATGCCTTTGATGTCAATGGTGATTTCGTTACCCAAAGTGCACGACGGAGATACCACGAAGTCAGGAGCGACTTGGGCCTCTCTTTGTCTCCCATGTTGAACAGGGATGGGACCGTTATGGTGGCGTCCAACGCCGCCGGCAACAGCGCGGCCGAGCGAGATCTTACAACCCCAGGGGGTCCTCACACAGTACCGCCTCCTCCTCCTCCTCTCACGATGGAAGCTGAAATGGCGATCTTGAGGAACGAGATTGCGTTGCTCAAGAAAGCTCACAATCCACCTGTTCCCACCAGGACGCAGGGGCGGGCAAGGTCTCGGAGGACTCAGACGGCTGCCATCACGACCGAGAGCAACCGAGCGTTGGTGTTTGCACGCCTCGGTGCGATGGTCGAAGTGGACAACCAGGGCACAGCCCACGTCATCTTGCCGAGGCACACGGCGACAAGGGATCACACGAGAAACGACGCTCGGCGAACAACGCGTCCAGCACATAGTGCCACGGCATCCAGCGACAGGACCCCGAACCAAACTAATTCGCAAGACGAGCGGGACCAACAGGCCGCTCGGGATCTCGAGCGACGTCTTAACCGAGGAAAGGCACCTGCGGACGGTACAACCAACCGCAGGGGTAACAACCGCCAAAACGGTTCGGAGGAGCAGAGAGATGGTGGCAACCCTAGCCGATCGATCGATCGGAGGGATGGCCGTCTGCATGACCGATTGGTGGATCAGAGGGACCCCCGAGGGCCTGAGCCTTCGATGGAACGGCAGGCAGCCTCAGTGGGCAGAGCACACACCAGAGCCAGCGACGAGCTTCACCCTGGGGAAACTTACGAGCTGCGCAACGAAGCGGGCAACATGGTGTTGATGAACACACGGACTGGGTAAACTAAGACGCTCTTCCCTGAGCCCGAAACTAGGGTTCCACCCCTGCACGGGAACAATGCGATACAGCCGCTCAAAAGGCGTTCCTCCGAGCGCAGCAATATGCACCCTGGTGACCGCGAGTGCCCTCAGGACGCCAGGGTTCCTCCAAAGCGTACGTGTGGGGAATTCCAAACAGTAGACCTTAACCGACCCGGGCCGGGCCTAGTAAACGAAAGGCTCGAAAAGGCTCGGCAGTCTCTCTTCACTAGGGAGATCACCGAGGCACTCCCTCCCCCTGGTTTCAGGCTCCCGAAATTCGACAAGTACGAGCCGTGCACGGACGCTCACAATCACGTGCAGCAGTACCGGCAAATAACCGAGCTCTTCGGTTACAGCGATGCATGCGATCATGTGCAAAACCTTCTCGATGAGCCTCGGGAATGTTGCCCTCCTGTGGTTCAGCAGGTTGATGCCAGGGTCCATCGGCGGTTATGATGAGCTCGAGATCACGTTCACGTCTCGGTTTGTGACGAGCAACGTCCAGCCGAAGACGATCGACGCGTTGATCACGATGAGGAGGGGCTCGGAGGAAGCCCTGAAAGACTACGTCACCCGGTATTGGGAGACGTACAGTCTGGTTGAGGACTGCGACCAGAAGATCGCCGCCACTTCTTTTAAAATCGGGCTGGATGACGCGTCCGAACAATTCAAGGAGCTCATGCTCCGTCCGCCGAGAGACATGAGAGATTTGATGGTCACCGTGGAGAAATTCAGAGACTACGAAGAAATCCTCCTCAGTAGGTCTTCCAAAGCCTCGGGAGCCAAAGGCTGGCCTAGGGATGCCAAGAAACAGGTGAACATTGTTAAGAAAGCATACCAGGGGAACAGCGGCGGCGGGAGCAGAGGATACAATGGCAGCAACGGAGGGTACGGCGGCGGAGGCTACCGAGACAACAATAACAACCACGGTGGGGGAGGATGGGAGCGCCCCCCCCGGAACGACAATGACTACGTAGCCGAGACTACGGTCTTCAAGGATCCGATCTATAAGCTCCTCAAAGTTATTGGCAAGAAAAAGTGGTTCGACTGGCCGGAGGAGAAGCTGGGCTCGGATGAGTCCCAGAAGGGAATATGCTCCTACCATGAAGAAAAGGGGCACTATACCACCGCCTGTCGGCAGTACAAAGCACTTCTCGAGCGAATCGTTGCCCAGGGCCACCTGGATGAATGGATCGATCGAACGTGAACTCCTCCCCGAGCCCGGGTAGTCGTCCCCCTGCAACTTCCGGCTCCGCCGCCTCCCCCTGAGCCGAGAGCGCACGGTGGAGTCGTTGAAGTTATTCACGGGCCAGTTAGCAAGTCTCGAGCTGACGCAATGCACGAGGAGCTCCTTAGAGTGGAGGCGGCAATGCAAGTGATGACCTTGGGCCGAGCGCCCAAATGGAAGTACGTCGAGCCGATAGAACCTTGGTCGATCACCTTTACCGAGCAGGACCTGGATGGGCTCCAACTGCCCCACGACGATGCCCTGGTCGTGGAAATCGAAATCGACCATCTTACCGTCCGGAGGATCTTGGTCGATCAGGGGAGTTCGGCGGATGTCCTCTACTACTCGGCGTACCGAGCGTTGGGACGAACAAAGGAGGAACTCAAGCCTGCCGAGGTCCCACTGGTTGGGTTTGCTGGCACCCCAGTGTGGCCGCTCGGCTCAATTGCCCTCCCGGTCTGGGCGGGTTCGGTCCGTTTGGAAGTGGAGTTCACAGTCGTGAGCTCCCCGAGCCCGTATAACGCCATCCTCGGTAGGGGTGGCTCCATGGCATGAAGGCCATAGCCTCGACGCTGCATCAGTGCGTGCGTTTTGTTGGCACATCAGGGCGGCAGGAAACGATTAAAGGCAACCAGATGGCCTCCAAGAAATGCTTCGTCAACGCCGTACGCATAAAGGATCGGAAGGAAACCAGGCCTCTGAGGCAAGTCCAGTGGATTGAAACTGCCGAGGACGCCCCCTTCTTGGATGATGTCGGCGCCATGACAGAGGACAAGTCAGTTGAGGATCTCGTCAAAGTCCCACTCAACGAGGACCAGAGCAGCTATTTCATGGTGGGATCCGAGCTCCCGAGCACCGATCGCGACGAGTTGATTGCCTTCCTCAAGGATAACATTGAGGTGTTTGCGTGGACCCCGTATGAAATGCCGGGCGTCGACCCGGGTTTCATCACCCATTCCCTCAATGTTGATCCGGCTAGGAGGCCGGTGGTGCAGAAGCCGAGGAAGTCCTCGGCATGACACGCTGACGCGGTGATTGATGAGGTCAACCGCCTTATCAAGGCCGAGTCAATCCGAGAGGTTGTGTATCCAACCTGGTTGGCTAACACCGTCGTTGTCAAAAAGAAGAACGGCCGGTGGCGGATGTGTGTGGATTACACCAACCTGAATGATGCCTGCCCTAAAGATTGCTTCCCGCTACCTCGGATTGACCAGCTGGTGGATGCCACGGCTGGGCATGCCCGGCTGAGTTTCATGGATGCTTACCGAGGGTACAACCAAATAGCCATGGACGTCATGGACCAGGAGAAGACGGCCTTCATCACACCGAGGGGAACCTACTGCTACAGAGTCATGCCCTTTGGCCTAAAGAACGCGGGGGCAACTTACCAAAGAATGGTGTCCAAAATGTTTGACAAGCAGCTCGGCGATATCATGGAAGCATATATCGACGATATGGTCATCAAGAGCAAGTATGCCGAGGATCACCTCGGGCACCTAAAGAAGATCTTTGGGATACTGAAGGTACACAGGCTTCGGTTGAACGCCAAGAAGTGTGCCTTCGGCATCGGCTCGGGGAAATTTCTGGGGTACCTGGTCACTCGGCAGGGCATCGAGGCCGACCCCAACCAGATAACTGCCATCCAAAAGCTCCGAGCGCCCACAACGATCAAAGAAGTGCAGAGGCTGACTGGAATGGCGGCAACATTGAACCGATTCATCAGCAAGTCCTCGGACGTATGCCGCCCTTTCTTTCAATCCATCAAAACCAGCAAGAGGGCGTTCGAATGGACGGCCGAGTGCTACGTCGCGCTGGCCGAGCTAAAGAAGTGCATGTCACGGGCACCCCTCCTTGTCACCCCGATAGGGGATGAGGATCTCTATCTTTATCTCGCGGTCTCGGAGCACGCCGTGAGCTCGGCGTTGGTCAGGCAAGAAGGCTCGGAGCAGCAGCCGATCTACTACTCGAGCAAAACCATGTTGCCAGCCGAGACCAGGTACCTGTCAATTGAGAAACTGGCACTCGCTCTTATAACTGCAAAAAGGAAGTTACTCCCTTATTTCCAGTGCCACACCATCATTGTGATCACCGAGTATCCACTACGTGCCATCCTGAGGAAGGTAGGCCTCTCGGACAGAATATGTAGGTGGTCACTGGAATTGGCTAACTTTGATGTCCGGTATGAGCCTCGAACGGCCATTAAGGGGCAGGCGTTGGCCGACTTCATTGCAGAGCTCACACCCAGGATGGATGCTGACGTTAAGGCCAGCAATTATGATGCCGAGGGCTCAAGTAGCCCACTGACGAGCACGCCGGCCCCGGAGTATGCCGACTTCATCCTGAAGCGCTCGCCACCTCGGACCGCCAAGGTCTATACCGGAGATTTCTGGCGCATGCATGTTGACGGTGCTTCCAACAGCCGAGGGGCGGGTGCGGGTATCGTCCTAATATCCCCCGAGGGAACACTCCACGAGTACGCAATGAGCATCGGGTTTCCCTCTACCAACAACGAGGCCGAATACGAGGCCCTCATCGCCGGCCTACGCATTGCAAAGGGCCTCGGTGTCGATGAGGTGCACGTCTTCAGTGACTCCATGCTCATCATCAATCACTTAAATAGTGAGTACGGATCTGGAGACTCTCGGATGCTCAAGTACATCAGCCATGTCAAGTATCTCGAAAGAGACTTCCAGAGAGTTGGCTTTCAGCACGTCGGACGAGAGCACAACGCTCATGCTGACGCCCTCGCCGCGCTCGGGTCCGCATGCTCGGACGTCGCCGATAGTCGAACGATCATCCTCGGGGACATTCCAAGCCCCAGCTTTGAACCAGGGGCTGAGGACGTCATGTGCGTCACCCTCGGCCCCAGTTGGATGGACCCCATCGTGGCCTTTCTTCGCAATCAAACCCTCCCAACGGACAAGAAGGAAGCTCACCGCATACGCTGCCAGTCCGGATCCTACCTCATCTCGGACAACGGGCATCTCTATCGCCGCACGTACATAGGACCGGACCTCCGCGTCTTGCACGAACTTGAAATCCCCCAGGTTCTGCATGAGCTGCACGAGGGCAGTAGTGGTTGCCACTCGGGGGGTCGGTCCCTCGCCGAGCGCGCAATCACGCAAGGCTACTGGTGGCCCAGGATGCGAAAATCGGCCGAGGAGTACGTGAAGAAATGCGAGGCCTGCCAAAAGCATGCCCCCATCCTGCATCAGCCGACCCTCTCGCTCCAGCCCGTCACGAGCCCCTGGCGTTTTGCTCAGTGGGGGCTCGACATTGTTGGAAAGCTGCCTACAGCCCCCGGTGGATTCAAGCATTTAATCACCGGGACGGACTACTTTACCAAATGGGTTGAGGCCGAGCCCTTGATCCATATCACAGCTGCCGAGGTCGAGCGGTTTATATGGACGAACATCATTTCCAGGTTCGGCGTGCCTTATGCTATCATCTCCGACAATGGCACCCAGTTCGTTGCCAAGGCTGTTCAACGACTTTGCACGAGGAAGAACATCTGAACCTACCATTCTACCGTGACCTATCCCCAGGGCAATGGCCAGGCCGAGGCTTCCAATAAGTCCATCTCCTCCGGCATCAAGCGCCGCCTCACCAACAAAAGGGGAAAATGGGTGGACGAATTACCTAAAGTGCTCTGGGGCTACCGGACCACCCCTCGGCGCGGCACTGGCAGGATGCCATTTTTCATGGCCTACGGTATGGAAGCCATCCTTCCGCTCGCTGCAACCGCACCTACCGATCGTACCGAGGCCTTCCACCCGGCCACCAACAATGAACACATTGCTGCCGAGCTCAACCACATCGAGGACCTCCGCGACGAGGCACACATCAAGTATTCTGCCTATCAACAAGAGGTCGCTCGGGGGTACGATAGGCACGTGAGATCTCAGCCATTTGCCGTCGATGACCTCGTTCTACGCCAGGTCGTCCAGCAGAAGAACAAGAAGAAATTTATGCCCAACTGGGAGGGGCCATTTCATATCACGGCGAAGGTTGGCTACGGAGCTTATAGACATGCCGAGATGGACGGCACTGCCGTTAGTAATCCGTGGAATGCCACGAAACTCAGAAAATTTTATTGCTAGGATCCTTCCCTTATCATTTTTAGTCTCGGGCACTTTTGTTATGCCGAGGGCTACCAAGTGTTAATGTTAGGCTCCTTTTCGTTTTCACTTTGTTCTCATGTTGTTCTACTTATCCCGTACTGCGCGTTTGGTGGAACGATATCTTTTCGCTCCTTGATCGGTGCGGGTCACCCCGGCACGGCGTTCGATTGAACGGGTGCTCGGATTCGTTTAAACACGATTCAGTCCTTCTCGCGTTCGGTTGAACCTAAGGCTCAAGTCCCTTCATTGTCTCGGCCGAGGGCTATTAGACAGGGCACCTTTCTATATCATCATCCTCGGGGCTACCTTTGCTTCGGCACAAGGCAAGGGGGCTATTCCTCAACCTTGCCTTCCCCCGAAGCAGGGGGTAAGGGTACGCTTACACTTAGAAGAAAAATTCAAGATTTAAGAAAAATTTCTAACATTCAAAGCAGTTGAAATGCAAACAAACAAAGAAAACAAAGGAAGCCATTCAAACAAAGCAAAGTAGGGGCTCGACAGTGGTGCACCGTTTGGAGCCGGCCCCTTAACATAACAAAGTACCTATTTTAATTACATCAGGAACACCGGCAATGGTACATCGTTCGGCCAGTCTCTAAAAACAAAGTTCCTAAGCTACTCCTACCAAGCCTAAAAAGATAGACAGAAACAGAAGAAACAACAATCCTAAACCTCAGTAGCCCCGCCCTCTCCACCATCCTTGCCGTCCCCGCCAGAACCGCCGGCACCATTAGGGGTGTCCTCCTCAGCCTCTTCCTCAAAGGGCATCTCCGGGACTTCAGGTTCGGGTGCATCAGGAATAGACTGGAGGAGGGAGTCGGATGGCACCTCCGCCAAATCAAGGCCTCGGGTGATTGCCGCAGGCCAGCACGAGGAATACTCGAGGAGATAGCCCTTTTTGAAGGCTTTCACCTCGTTTTCCAGCGCCTCCTGGGCGAACCGCAAGAGGGTCTCGCTCTCCCCCCTATGGTACCCGTTCTTATCCGCCGCCCGCAGATCTTCAGCGTGGTCGGCTTGAGCCCTTGACAGCGCCTTCTCAGCATTTGACGCAAGGGATTCGGCAGTGACGGCCCTCTGCTCGGCAGCGCTCTTCTCTCGAGAAAGGGCATCCACCTTCTTTCTTAGCCCCTCCAGCAGGGCGAGATCCTCGCCGTGGCTCTTCTTCTCAGCGGCCAGCTGCTGCTCCACCGCGAGCTTCTCATTACTAAGCCTGAGGATCTTGTCCCCGAGGGCGAGCGCGTCCTGACCAACCTGCAAAGAATGATGCGTAATAAAGATTAGTTATCCGAGCGCAAAGACTTGAAAAAATATTCAATCAGCAAATATTTGAAGAAAGGACTTACCCGAGCGGCATGAGCACAGAGGTCGATGTAGTTCTCACCAATCCCCTTCGGGATCTGCTCCATATCCCGCGGAAGGGCCAGCCCCTTCAAAAGTGTAACAGCGACCTTTTTGTCCGCCCGAGCGCTGGCTGACTGCTTGACAGGCACGCCTCGGGCGGTCCGGAGGACTGGGGCGAACAGGTCGTCGCTATGCCCAGAGCTCGGCGGCGTGGTTCCAGGTGGCGTAGCGGACAGAGTTGAACCCCTCGGGGGAAGCAGAGAAGAGGCTGGGGGCTGGACGGAAACATTCACGGGCGGCGGAGGAGACTCGTCGGTCTTGTTACCCCCAGGCACCGAGCCCTCCACCCTAGGCCTCTTGTTCGGATGTTGGGCCTCGGAGGAGGAACCTGCGGCGGTCTGAGCTCTCTGTTGCCTAATTCGCTTTTGGGTATCCCTTAAGCTGCTTCCTCCAGCCATTTCGCTCTCGGCAACAGAACCGGCGGTTGGCGTCCTCGGTCTTGATCTTACCCTCGGTACGCGTTCTCGACCGATGAGTTCTTGAGAGGAGAGCTCGGGATCAAAATGTCGGTGGCGTCTTGGTCCTACTCTCGGAACCGGGCCTTTGGCTCTCTTTAGGAAGCCCCTGTAACAAGGCTCGTAACCAAGAATCGTCGGGGCTGTCCTGTTAGGGAGCTTGAAAATCGCATCAATGGCGTCGTCGTCAGCGTCGTCGGCAAGCCTCTTGGTGACTTTCCCGCAAACTGCACAAAGAAAAGGGGGGCGTTAGGGCACGGCACCATTCCACAGAAAATATTCACAAACGCTCGGAAACATTCAACAGAAAATATTCACAAACAAGAAGTAAGTTGAACGGAAATAATGAGTAAGTACGCTCGGATAAACCTGGATCGCTCCGACGCCATGGGATCGGGAAGACTTTGTCCTCTTCAGGGCCCCAGGAAAAGTTCCCTTTGATCACGACCAGCTCGCAGGCATGGCGCTCAGAATCCGACAGCTCGTCGATCAAGTATGGGTACTCGGAGCGTATCGTAAAGTAATACCTCCCGTAGGTAGGGCTCCGAGCCGCCGTGTACACGGCCATGAGGTTGTGTAGGGAGAAGTCCAGGTTGTGGGTTTGCTTCAGTTTGGCAACCGAGCATATGACTCGGTACATGTTGGTGGTAAGTTGGTGAAGGGCGAGGCCATAGGCATGCAGGAACTGACGCAGCAGGCGGGGGAAAGGGAAGGTCAGGCTGCCCTCGGTTATCGCCATAAGAGGAACGGTGACTTGGTCTTCCCGGTAATGGATTCTGCCGTCTGTCGGCCTCGATACTTCGACGTCCTCGGGGATCCCATAGTCCCTTCTGAAAGCAGCAAGCATCTCCGAGCTCCCATCGAAATACTCGAAGACGAACTGACACGATCCGTGCTTCGGGTTTGGTGGGGGGATCGACTCCCAGTCGTCCCCATACTCAATCTCCTGGTGTCCCGCGGGAGCGCCCTCGGGGGATTGCACGTCGATAGGGCTTGCGTCGACGGTCTCGGACTCGAGGACTAGGTCGTCCACTTCGATTAAGTCGACCACTACAGGCCCCTTGCCCTTGTCAAGTGTCGAGCCGACTTCCATCGCGTCAGGCTCGGAGGAGAGGTCCCCGGAGAGGTCGGGCTGCTCCCCAGAGTCGATCCGAGGAGATGATGCGTCGGCTTGAGGGTTGGGGCTTGGTTCTCTAGCGTTCGGGTCTCCCGAAATCGGAGGGCCCCCCGACGAGGAGGCTCCCGATCCCGATTCTGCTCGGATGACGAAATCTTCCATTGCTCTCCACTGGTGCGGGGGAATGGCACGGAGAGGAGGGATGTTCAAAGGAGTGGATGGCACGGCGCGGTACCTGTACCCGAGGGATTTGATGTACTCGCGACGGATGAAAGACCTGGTCTCGGTGTCAAGGCTGTGATCTTCAAGAAGGTCGAGTTTGTTGGAGTTGGACCGGCCCGAGCTCATCCGAACTGGAACCTACACAGTGCACGGGTGAACACAGCAAACCATCAGCTATTGGCAATGGTTGGGACGGCTCGGCCCTTACCGAGCCCTCCTATGCAATAATTATGGGGGCTACTTAGTCCTAGTGAGCGGCGCGCTCGGGGATCTGGGAGAGCAGTCTCGGCTAGGTTCTTTGCAACGCTCGGGTCGGAGCGTAAGATTTGCTACCAACCTAGGGGGTCCAGAAATCGGCCACCGTGCGCCGTTGCACACGGCTGCCGGAAAACTCAAAGCAGGGATGGCGAAAACCCCCCAAAATGAAGAAATCTACTTCTAAGTGCGTAAAAATACATGGAAATGGAGGAAAGCACAGAAAACGAGAAGAAAAGGGAAGCCGTACCTCGATTTTCGCGAAGCTTGAGATCTGGAACGGCGGTTAGTGGCGGAGCACGGCGGAGCAAGGCTTGAACGGAGGTGGCGCGCGGCGGAGTGAGCTCTGGAGCGAGAGAGGCAGAGTAACGGTGCCTCTCTCTCTCCCCCCTTCTCGTATTTATAGAGGGAGGGGTGGGGGTAGGTTCAGCCCCCCCATTAATGAGGGGTACTAATGGCGGTACCTCGGTTCACGAAACGGCGCAACCATCAAGCCAACCCACGCGTGACAGCTGTCCACAAGTCAGGGCAATGATGGCCGCCGCTCGGGAGTCGAAGCGTTGGCTCCCCCGAGCCACTTAGGGCATGCCATCTGTCCCACGTTCAAAAACCATTTGGGCGGAAAATCGAGGCGGCAACGTTCGGGCGAATGGCATGATGACACGTGGCATCACACCACGTGGTGTGGCAGGACCCCAGGCTGCCTGCTGTTCCACACTGTCGCATCAAGAGTGAGCTCCGAGGCGGTGTCACATCACGTAACGCCAAGTGTCTCAGCTCAACACGCAACGCCCCGAGCCTTATGGGCCCTGGTTGAAGGCATGCCGAGCTTCATCCTACGCTCGGGCAAGTGTCGCTCAGAGCGGGAAGTCGTGGAACCCCGCCGCGCGGAGAGATCAACCCTCTCGGATGTCGACCGCACACCAAAAGGGTTGAGGGGCTATTGTAGCGGCCGGCTTCACCATGATCCGTCTGGCCCCCTACCAACTGCGGGGTTCGCCACCATCGAATACGTGATACCGTGGATTTAGCCCGAGATCGGGGCATAGTTGGGTGCGGAGTGGCATCCAGCCCGTCCTCGGTAGAGGGCAGCGCTTAGGGGAACGCCTGGCAGCCTCGCCGAGGGGGTCAGGATCGGGCTCGGGATGTCACAGTCTCGGCCATACTAACCCAGGGCGGAGTGCACCAGGGCTCGGCTCCGAGCGTGTCTGACAGCCTGCAACAAGCATTAATGGCACCCACCTACTAGTCAGAGGGCTATACCTGCAGCGTCACGTGGGTGCCCGATTGCTTCGTCCACACGCGTTGGCTCAGTGAAAGACAGGTGTGACGTGAGCCGAATCCCAGTGCTCGAGGGCAACCAAGGTGTAAATGCTCGTTGCAGGGCCATGCTTGATAGGATTGAAGTGTCAGGAGTGGGCAGCGCGCGTGAGCCACCCGGGGGGCGTGGGAGGTACGCCCCACGGCGCCTATAAATACTCCACTTACCTACCGTATTAAAGGCGGTCTCTCTCCTCATTAAACACTCTTAACTCACTCTCTCTCCCTACATTTATCACACATCGTCTTCTCCGGTCACTAACTA
This sequence comes from Gaultheria prostrata, assembly GCA_036023075.1. Lineage (NCBI taxonomy): Eukaryota > Viridiplantae > Streptophyta > Magnoliopsida > Ericales > Ericaceae > Gaultheria > Gaultheria prostrata. The sequence goes on from JAXBDA010007316.1 coordinate 11,374, forward strand.
GGCCGTCGGAGTGCCGCCCCGGGCAACCACCGTCTGGGCTAGGCACTAACACGGTTGTTCAGTGTGCAGGTTGCGTGCTTTGCTCAGCGGCCAGGATCACGGTGAGGCCACAGCGACTCCCCCTACCTTCAGCATCCAGGACGGTCCAAAGAGGTCACTTTGGTGAAGCTACCCCCACAGTTGATATGAGAAAAAATAAGTTAGAATTATGAGGTAACACACTTAAAAGGGACGGAGGGAGTATTACATTTGGATGTGTGAAAAAAGTATATTGAAAAATGACAATATTATAAATTTATGTGGACAAAGATAAAAAAAGGAGCGTGGATTGTAAAATAAGGGGTGTGAAAAATCATTTTCCAATGGGAAAATAGTGAAAAATAAAGTGATAATACCACCACTTGGCCTCGGCTGAAAAGCGCAAGGATTTTGCATGCGCCTTTCTGTTTCTATTGCCAAGTTAACCTTGAGAGCCTGCAGGGCAGCCTTAACTGCAAAAGCTCATCCTGGCTTTGCTCCTCGATAGGAGCCTCCCAACGGTTCTGGGTCCGACGCACAGCCAAATCGTGTTGAAGCTCGAGCTCACGGTGCGTCTCAGCTTCTAACATGGCCTGCGCTTGTGTCAGCTGCATATTGAGGCGACGAGAATTTTCATCCCAATGAGCCGCCATGATGTTTTCGGAAGGGTCGGCGGGCCCAGGGATCCTAGTTAGCCACCTGTTAATGATTTTTATTTTATTTTTTGAATATTGTAATTAATCATTGGAATAGGTTAAATAGAAAAATCGAAGGCACACTGAAGAACCTGTCAATGTTGTAGTCGACGCTAGGGTGGCCGTAAGAGTACCGCTTGCCGGCAGGCGAAATGATTATCATGGCAAGCTCAAGTGCTCAACGCCACAAAGAGTGACCAACTCACTGGCCTTTTTGAAAAGGCCAGAGCGACGCTTTGAAAAGGTTACTTGACGCTTAGCCTCGTTTTGTATTTTGGAATTCAAGTCGATCCTTTGGCGACCCCTACTCTTTGGCACATGAATCTGTTGGTCTTGCTGTGGGACTTGGGGTGGAACTTGCGGGACATGGGGGTTTTGGAGAGCGCCTTGCGGGACTTGATCTTGGTGTGGGGCTTGGGGGTTTTGGTGTGGGAGATCGGCCATGGCTAGGGCTACGGCTATGGCTATGACAACACCAAGGGAAGAGAGGGTGAAGAAAACGATAATGGGGAAAATTGTGTGTTCTAAAAATACTTCTATTGAGTGGGTATTTATAGAGTTCCAATTCGTACCCTTTGCATGTTTTTGTAATCAGGGTAAGTAAGGAAGTAACAATATCATGAGGTACGTACATGGGGGCCGTACCATTATTATTTCGAAATCCTTCTATTTATGAGTGACCAGTTGTGGACATTTTGCTCCCTTTCCTCTTTAATCTACCTATGGAGTTGAACATGCTTAGGAATTTTAGTTATTGTCCTGGTTGGATAATTTGTTAAATGTGGTGACTGATTATTGTTTCCAAAGTGCAGTGTATGAAATCCAAAAAAATGGATTTGATTTAAAGAAATGTGTGTTGGGAATATCTACCAAGCAAAGAAGAATTTTAAAAGCGGCATTACAGAACTAAAAGCACTATATTGGTAAATGAGGAAAATTCATCAATGAATAATTTGCTTTGTCGTACTTACCAAAGCCAATTCGAATATGTCTAGATTTGTAAATAATTGTTGTGTAGACAATATCTAACCAAACAAAGAAAAAAAAATTAAGAATGGTATTAAATGTGGAAAATTGATAAATGTATAATATAGTACTGCTTTGTTGTACTTGCTAAAACAATGACCTTATCTTTATTTTGCTTGAGAGTCAAAAGTAGTTACGATATTGTCTGGTATACTTTTTGTGTTTTTGGAATGTAATTAATGACCACAAAAAGAAAATTTAAAATAAACCTTGAAGTAATTAAATCACAAATCACGATTTCAAATTTTAAAATTACAAGTTTGTCAATTCCGAATTTGCTTAATTTACGTATGCAAAACATGTTTTGACAATTGCAAAGGATATAATTAGAATTGGAATCTCTACAACTAATTAAGAAGAACGTCTCTCAACGTCGACCAACATTATGCACATCGCACATTTAGAGAAGAATTTGGGTGCAAAAGTGTATTTCAAATCCGAACCGTCCAAAAAGTATTTTAAACGGTCAGATGCGTGTACTGCCTCGCAATACCCTAAACACACCCAAAGCATTTATCTTGAATTTACATAAAAGAGATACTTTTGAACATTTGGGGCAATAGATCAGTGCTAGCTAGTCTGTTGGGCATTATACCCCTGCTCATGATCTATGGTTACAAGTTACAACTTATGTCGACCCAGTTTCTCCACTTACAAAAACTCAATTTAGAATATAAAATTGAGAAGAATTTCCAAGGGTAAAAAATTGATAAAATCACATTGACCTCTGCTTAAGGCCAGGGATGGGCATGGAGGCCAATCGGAACCGGATAGTACTATCTCCGTCCCCGATCGATCTCCAAATCCCTTCCTCATCCTCATCTCTATTCCGATCTCCAACGGGGCTTTATTTTCATCCTCCATCCCCACTGCAAATGGGGAATGGAGATCCCCATGGAGATTCGGGGATCAAAACATTTAAAAAAAAAAGGATTAGTGTCATTCATCACTTTCTACCATTGGATCAACCAGAATACAAATTAGTGCTGCTAAACATACATAACTCTATAGTTCCGAAGCAAAAGTAAAAGTAAAAAAGATAATTTCATTAAGTCACGTAAGTTTCGGGGACGGGGTGGGGATGGATCGGGGAACGGAGTCGGGGCGGATTTGGGACAGAGGTATATGCCTGTCTCTACCTCCTACCCGATCTCTGAATTTTTTTAAAAAAAATCTTCATATCCTATCCAATACCCAAACAGATCTCCAAATTGCCGATCTATTTGGAGCAAAGATCGGATCGGATCGGATAAAATGGCCATCCCTACTTAAGGCATATGGAGATTTCAGAAACCCTTTTATTTTCGAAATCAAGTCAGTATTCCATGTCGCAGTTGTTGTATAAACATATATGAGAATACGACTTTTTCATTTACCTACTTAAAAATAGCATTACCATCTTAACCCAATAGCCTAACAAGCCTCCATCTGCTCACCACCATCTTCCAGCACCTAATTAAACTTGTAAATTGCCGTCACCATCTCTTCCATCGCCGCCAACCCCTCCCGTTTTCATTTCTGCACTTTATCATGAACATTGTTGTCCACGACGAGAAAATGATTTTCTTCTCTATCACATGCAAATATATAGGAACGATCTTAACGCTTTATAGAAATCCGAGGAAGAAAGGAAACTTCCAAAGAATAAACGCCTTTCACGGGATTCGCATTACAATGCCGTGATAGTTTACCTTTTAAAAGTATATTGACAACGTATATTTCGCTTGGTGATTTTCATTAAAAGCCAACCTACTATATTTTATTTTTCAAAGATAACTACAGTCAAAACAAACAAGTGAAGAAAGAAACTTCCAAAGAATAGACGCTTTTTATGGGATTTGCATCTATGATGCTAAAATAGTTTACCTTTTGAAAGTGTATTGACATCATATATTTTGCTTGGTGATTTTTACTAAAAGCCGACCTACATATTTTATTTTTCAAAGATAACTATAGTTCAAACAAACAAGTGAAACTTAAAAGGAAACCTTCGAACATCGTCGGGTAATTGTTTTGCAATGAAATTGTGGGTTAGGTGGCTAGAAAAAAAGAAGAAAGAAGGGGTTAATCATAAAAGTTGACTTTGAAAAGGCTTTTGACAAGTTAAATTGGAACTACATATTTAGGAATGATGAAGATTATGGGCTTTCTCCATAAATGGGTGTGTGCTGTGCACAAGTCCAGTCCTACCTGGGCAACATGAGAGCTTGGGGACAGTGGTGGGAGGATGCCAAGGCTCAGAAATGTGGCACCCCTAGCGGATTATGAAGGAAGAAGTATAGGACAAGTCAATTGAAATTCGAATTAGGATCTGAAATGTTTTGAAGCCCAAAGTGTTGTGAATCTGAGAGTGTTGGTACAGAGAATTTGCTGAAACTGAATGGATGGACGGAAACTTGGCTTGTTGTTCTTCACACCTTGGTGCCCCTTTTTGCCGGGTGAACATTTTTCCAATGAAATAATTTGGGCAGATCAATGAGAAATATGGTTATTTTGATTATGCTAACAAACATTTTCCACTTTTTTCCCGTTTATAGCAGGCGATGGAAAGATCATATGTAATATTGGCTGAGAAGCCAGTTAGGAAAGGTGTGAAGGTGGGAAAGTGCAATGCAGATGGTGATCAAAAGTCGTTTTTGCTAAGAAAGGATTGCAATTAGGAAGCTTCACCATAACAGGTACTTTATAAGAAGAGGGATGTCAATTCTCGATGGTTTTCATGAATATAAATGAAGTATCATTAGTGCTAGAGTCTTCAACTTATTAGACGACTGGAATCTAGGAGTTTCTTTTATTGTTATTTGTTCATCTTGTGGAATAAATAGACGTGGGATCTGAATTTGTATCAGCAACAAAAAAAACACGTAGAAGAAAGTGCAGATGGAATTTCACTTGAGTAAATGTGCTTGATGTTGATTTATGTATGTATGTAGTTTCGGGCATTGATAATTGATGTTCAGAATTAGTGGAATGAGAACCTATTCAGCAAGGAACAAACAACGGGTTACAAACTAGTAAGGATTGACTGTAATTATTTAGTTGTTTGGCAGGTACAAATGGTAGACGAAATCATAAATAGAAATTATTTCCCATGAGCCTTGGAGTTGTGGTTACAAAATCGCAGAATTAACTGCAAATGGGAACTTAAAGAATAGATGAGGATGAGATTGAACTTCATTTGTGTACACAAACTAGAATATTCGTACTACGATTATTATCTTATTGTGTGGCTTCTTTTATGAGCGATGAGCTATTAAAACACATGAGTCATCTATATTTTTACTTTATAAATTGTTAGTGTCCTTTGGTTTTGACTACTTCATTAGGTTTAATATTCCGCAGAGGAACTTGAAGTCATTTATCATAAGGATTCATTTCCATTTTGCTTGGGTAATTCATTTTTGCATAGAGTCTACGAATGAACAAATTGTTTTCTTCATATCCTGAACAAATTCTTTCCACGAATTTATCAAAATTTGTTGATAAGAACTGGAGAGGGCAAAAACCCACGTTCCCCAAATAGTGTCCTAGCTCGGCTCTAACCCATAGGGGTGCCCTGAAGAGAGGCCGAGCTAGTAGGGCCACGAGCAAGGTTAAAAACACAATGTATGATTAACTATAGCACCACGATAGGGTGCGGGGTCGGGGCCGAGCTATGAATAGCAAGGCCCCAGGGTCTACAGACCAACATCAGTACGGCCGACCTACGTGGCAGCACGGCCACACCGCCATTACACTGGTAAGGAGGCAAGTCATTCTAGAATGGTTTGGAATATTCTCTTATGTGATAAGAGGCAAAACCCATGATTTAAGGGAATAACATAAGCATTCCATATCTGATAAGGAATGTAGAATCCTATTATGAGTCAGATTGCATGAAGATATGGGAGCAAGTCCTATATGGAAAGGAATCTTATTGCCACCAGAAGGCTAATATAGTAATACGATTGCACCTAATAGGGCGGATCCTATTAGGAAAGGTTTCCTAACGTAATAGGGAAACTAGGGCAACAAGAACCATTGATGGACAAGCTAACTTACACCTATAAATACATGCATCATGCCCATGGTAAATTAAAGGTACGTTGTAACTCATTGTTATACGCATTGCTTTAGGCTTACTGAGTATCTCCATACTAATTTAAGCATCAGAGGGTCTTTGCCAACTAGGGCAAAGGTGCTCTAACTGTTCTTTGTTTTGCAGTGTTAGAGGTACAACAAGGATTCAGAGATTTCACTCTCTACAAGAACTTCGTGAGCAAACTGAGAAAGTTTTGCCAAATAATGTTTCTTGGCTTTTGGTTTCTCTATGCTTCCAGATGATTAGATATTTCTGTTAGAATAGAAAGTGGCTCGTGCACGATTGTTGAAGGCTTCCCATAATTATAAGTTGTTGATGCTATTGATAAGCACACAAATATGTAATATTTGTGGGCTTCAATTCTCGAATTTGATCTATTTATTATATTTATTATTAATTTTTATAAGATATTGCGCCTAAGATTTATTTTGAGTGTTTCAGGACAAAACAGTGTAAATATGGTACATTTGCTGCGGGGAACATGCATAAGTGAGCCACACCGGATTATTTTGCTTTGTCAAAAGTTGCTGGAGGAATCTTTGTTGAAATAAAATAACAAAGAAGGAATTAAAAAAGTAAAACTGGAATTGGAAGTGTCGGATGGGAATCTGAAATGGGAAAGAAAATTTAGGAGCGCGGTTGATACCAGGTTATGTCCTATGGATGCTTGCCAAAGTCAATAAATTACATGAGCTATACCGTTTTATTCCCGGTATTAAAATAAGAAATTTGACTG
>JAXBDA010007317.1:0-17926 GCA_036023075.1 Gaultheria prostrata
AAATTGTATTAAATCTTTCTTTTCAGTTGACTTCCTGGAAGGATGTAATTTCTGTAATACTTTGAATATGTTTTCATAAGGGAATTGGGGACCGACGTAGCTCTTGACCTTGTACAATGGAATTGACAATGTGAGTTAGTTTTTTTTGGGAAGTTGTGAGGTGGATTTCTGTAATGTCCTGAAAAGTAAATATTTGATTATTTATGTTGAAAATCGAGGGCGCGACAAGCGTACCTTGGTAAGGAACATCAAGGCAAAGAAGAGGAAAGGAACGGAAAAGGAGGATTATGTTTACACCAGGAAACATAAACAGACAAATCCTGTGGAATCGGATGCAGGAGTGGTTAGCGAAGCAGTGATCAATGTAGACAACTATGTGGTAGGACCAGAAAAGCATGGAATGAGGCCCGAACCATTCAAAAGCCTAAAAGGGAACAAAGGTACATCAAAAACTGACAAGTGAGGGCAAAAACAAGATAGCCCAGTTTTGGAATGAAGCTACTAACAGGTATTAATCTAGCATTCTCGTCGGAAAATGGTGTATGTATATGTCTGATCCTCATTGTGTACCATTGTTAAATAGGATGCAGATAACATGGTGTGTGTATATTTCATCTTCATTATGTAGCCTTGTTAAATTTCTCCCCTAATGTGCCCAAAATTTAAACATATAATTTGGGGAAAATAGGGACCCCATACTTTGAGTATGGAAAATAATTTCTCAACTAACGCATTCTAATGTGATTGTGGTAATTAATTTATGTAGCACGAGTATATGGTGTGGAACAATTTCTGGGTGCAACGTGTTTGCTGAAGATTTGCAATCCCTCATTAACGATACTGCGTTAACCGGCAATGTAAGTAACAATATCTTTGGAGGATAGAGTTTTTCCCCATAGGTTATTGATGCTTTCTCAGAATTCCTGCTAATTGAACAAGAGACAAGAGTTGCAGCTCTTACAAAGCAAGGGGGTGACAGTGAGTCAACACAAGGGGTGGTAAGACAACATATGTTTTCACGAGCAGCTTATTGGTGAGTTTACACATAATGTTATAATTATTAAACCATGCAGCCTTCCAACTTGGTAAAAAATAGTGACATAGCTTAATAATTAGTTGGTCATCTTATTGGTGGATGCAGGCATTAATGGCGGGAAAGTCACATGGGGATCGCATCCGTACTCTTCAACACATGTTGCCGAGAACAAGTACTTATCGGTATTTGTTATTCCTAATCCACCATAATTTCCACTAGACATTACTGGTACTGGATAATGAAGAGGGAAGTTGGAGTTTCTACAATTCAATGCACCCAAGGAACGCTTTCGACGCTATCTTAGAGGCTGCAAAACTACTGGTATGTGTGCTCATGGTAAATTAACTTCCCACCATGTCAAATATAAGTAATGTCTTACCGAGTTGCCTTTCCTATGATTGATGTTTTACAGAAGATCCAAATAGAAAATTATTACAAGGATAATTCGGGAGGGGGAGGGGTATTGAGCATGCCGGACTCCCAAGAGATAATGCTAGTGGAAAACTGCGCACAACAAGACGCGCCTAGGTGAGTTGTTAATTATAAGTACTCCGTACATTGGTGGTTCGCTGAAACAGTCGTACAAACTGGTAATAAAAGCCGAGATTGAAATTCTGTTCAATCTCTGGAATTTTTACAGCCTAGATTGTGGGGTAGTTGTATGCCATATTATTTGTCAGCACTTCCGGTGCCAAGAGTTGGGCCCAAATTTCTAAAGGATCATTGTCGTGCAATGCGTGCTGAAATTATTCACGCATTTTTGAATGATGAGTTGCACTCGTGGGCCTCTGGGCAAGTTATGGAGGAGGCCAAAAACTCAGAACCGAATACTGAACAAGAGATAAGAGGAGGTGAGGCAATCAGAAACCCATCGCGCAGCCGTAAGAAGATATGAGTGCTACTAGTACAGAGTAACCTAGACCTTGACTGAGATAGTAGAACATAATTTTTTGGCGAGTGACTAATATGTTTTTTTTGGGTAGCATGTTTTTGATGAATTGTGGTAGTGGGTACTGAGCCTGTTTGGATTTTATAAGTTAATTAGTTGGTGAACTGGTAGACTTTTTTGGCATTAGTACATGGTGTGTATATATTTCATTATCCCATTTTGAGAAAACATGTAAACTAGGGGAATTAGGGACACCATTTTTTGTGTATGGAAATTATTTCCATGCATGGGATCATGAGTTGGTAGATGTTTTAGCTTGTCAACTTCATGAAACTGGCCATGGCCGTAAGTTCATTATTGGTAAGGAAATTACAAAATGGTGTAAATATTTATCATGTGTTGGCAGTCAAAATATCATACAACTCGTTACTGAATTTAACCACTCAAGATGCTAATTCAATGTACCAGGGGAAATTTATCGAAATGGTCCCTCTACTTTCACCCGTGTCTCGATTTGGTCCCTCTATTTTCAATTTCACTCTAACGAACCCTGTAGTTTCAATTTTGGTCGAATTGAGTCCAATTGATAACGGACGTTATCAAACATAACGGAAATCTCAATTTGGGGTTTTTCTTTAGGGGCAGACCTGTCATTTCACCCTCCCTCCCTCCAAAAACCAAAACCCTAACATTTCACCCCCTTTTATTGCCCTGCTCCTCCCATTTATAACCCCAAAATCAAGGGGGGAAAAAGCCACCTCTCCTCTCTCTCTCTCTCTTTGCCATTTTTTTCTGTCTGCCATTCACGAACATGTCGGCGATTAGCAAGAGACAAATGTTAATGGTCAAGGAAATGCTGCTGTAGATTGTGTAAAAAAAAGAGGGCCGGGATAGTGCAGTAAGAAAAAACACAACACATGGAAATCAAAGCAAAATTCATGACATGCGGTCCTGCGGATATAATGACGTGTTCATTAGATAACAATCAAAATTCTCTACTCTAGTGCTCTGTTAGATTCTATTTTCAGCACTGGAACACTTTGCAGAATACTCATCCTGCTAATGGATTCTACACTTGTTTTGTGAATCTATTGGATCAACACCCATTTTCTACAAAACACCAGAAGATGCTCGTAAATATCAGAAAATCAATTTCTCAATAGCCTAAATTAAATTTTTAAAAAACCATGTATTAGTAGTTTCAAAAGCAGTTTTCTGAAACAACATGTCAACAACCGAACAGATCCTAAACTCAATTTCTCGATTTTTTTTACCAGATAGATCCAAAATCCAAAATCCCAAAGTCCATCTCTCTGTGGAACTCAAATATTTATAAATATGTATATTGTATACATTCATATATGTTTGTTACTTACCAATGCATTCGACTATTGAGATTGTAATATAGATAGAAGAGGAGGGATCTTTTGGATACCTTGAGAAAGCCATTGCTCACGACGAGCATCAAGCTTGCACGCTTCGATTGGGGTTGGGGTGAGTCTATTGGGGCTGGGGTGAGTGGACTCACTCTCTTTTTTCCCCCTTTTCACTTCAGACGAGATGAAGCAGGGTAAAATGTTAGGGTTTTGGTTTTGGGGGGGAGGGAGAGGGAAATGACAGGTCTACCCCTAAAAAAAACCCCAAATTGAGATTTCTGTTATGTTTGATAACGTCCGTTATCAATTGGACTCAATTCTACCAAAATTGAAACTACAGGGTTCGTTAGAGTGAAATTGAAAATAGAGGGACCAAATCGAGACACGAGTGAAAGTAGAGGGACCATTTCGATAAATTTCCCTATTTAAAGTATACGAAAACCTGAAAATATGTTAACTAAAGGAACAATATTTTGGAAATCCAATTGCGTCTTTCATGTTAAAATACAATGGGGTACGCCACCGTATAGTGTATGTCAAACCATTTCAAAATGAAATTTAACCATGGTAAAGTGCATTGGCTCACAATTGATCCCGACTCGTTGTCCGAAAATGGTAATTCAAAAAAATATGTAACCAAGCAAATGGTAAATGAATGCTTCATAAAAAAAGAGGACGTGTGTGTGGACACCCGTCGAGCGGCCGCCCACACGATAGCGATGGCTCCCGGATTCGATTTGATTTTGAAAATGATTTTGGAGTCGCCACCCAGGTTATAGGAATGAACCCGAGAAACCAAAAAAATGACTCTTTTATTCCCAACGGTTTTGAAAAATGGTTTAACCAGTCGTGCGAAAAACCTTTTTATTTTCGGGCTCAAGGGTTTGGTTACGAGAGGGGAAGGGTTTTAATGCACCCCCCTCGTCCGGTCCGTGAACCGGTCTTTACTAAATAATTTGTGGGACGTAAAATGTGTAGAATTTGGTTTTATACATATAATCGGGATTAGAGGATGGGAAACACGTACGCGAGATAAAACACAATGCATGAGATTAGCGTGCACGCGTGCTTGCATATTTACAATGTAAATGATGATGTACAAGGATGATATGAACATGATGATATATTCAAAGAGATATAAAGATAGAAAAGTATGATTAGAATGAACAAATAAGAGACACAACAACGGCCCATCAATCTGTTAACAGAATAGAGGTTGGGCGCCCAAGGTCTCAAGGTCTCTCAAACTCCACAATTCCACCCTTGCTTTCTGGCTTCAAGATTACTTTGCTCTGATCATAAACATTTTCAAATTTGATTTTCAATTCATAATCCAAAACATAACCTTCAACAAAGCATTCAAGATTAATTATCAAGCAAAACATGGATTTTTGAACATTTGGCTTTGAGAAAAAATCAATAGATGAGATTGAATTTGAGTTGAGAGAAAAGAGGAATTAACCATAGATTGATGAGCAACTGAGATGAACCCATACACACACACTTGAGATAAGATGATGACAGTAATTAAATAAACAAACTGCAAGAACTGTCCAGGAATCATGTTGGGCGCCCAATGTGAGGTTGGGCGCCCAAGGTGATCCTTGACTCTCACTTTCAATCAATCCCTCTTTGTTTCATTATTCATGTATTCACAACCTCTTTACCAAGCATACACTGGAAAATGATTTTCAACAACAAACAAGGGCTAAGAGGCATGACTCATGAATAATAAATAAATTTATTGACTTTGTTTCTTTGATTATTTATAAAAATAAAAGAAAAGGTGAGATGAGAGCTTGAGAGAGGTGAGATAAGCTAACATAAGTACTTAACAACACACACACACTTCCAAAATGATGATGAGATGATATAAAATGATGATCAGAGAACAAAATACACAAAACATCAATCTGTCCGTAGCTTATTTGTAAATTTTGGGCACTGTAAAGGCAGAATCTGGAAGAGAATAAAACTAGAGAGTTGTAGCTCTTCAAATTATCTACGTTTTGATATATAACTCGTCAAAAATGGAGTTCGGTGTAAAACGTTATGCCAGAAATACCAAACTGGCTTTTCTGGTGCAGGCTTGAGCGCCCAAGGTGAGGTTGGGCGCTCAACCCCTTTAAAACTGGAAATTTTAAAAATATTTTTCTTGATTTTTATGACCTTGTAGGCTCACAACAAGTACAAAGAACTTGTGTGAACCTACTGGTCTCCCTCAGAGGGACCAAAACATGTGATTTTCACATGATTTTCTACCTTTTGTGCTTGAACTTGGCTTGGACTTGATGTTTTGGTTGGTGAAGGCTTTGGAGATCAATTTATGGACTTAGGACAGTAGGTTTTGGTTGTATTTGAGGTGTGTTTAGGACTGTTTTTGGTTGTACTCTAAGGGAGTGGTTGTATTTTGGGCTTGATGATGAGTTTTTGACTTAGAAATGGGTTCTTTGATTATGGAGTAGCTATGGACGAAATTGGTGGTTTTCTATGAACTCTTAGAGAGTAAAGAGTGGTTTTTGGTTGCTGGTTTAGGAGAGAGGGGAGTAGAAATGAAAATAGGTGAGTGAGAGTGGTTAAGAGAGAATAAGAGAGTGAGGGAGGGGGTATATATAGAGTGAGAGTGAGAGTGAGTGAGGGAGTGAGTGAGGGAGTGAGTGGGTGAGTGAATGAGTGAGTGAGTGTTGGACGTGTTTAGGGGGGGACAGAAATGGGGGACAGACGCTCCTCTTGCAGCAGAATCTCATGATTACTGTAACTGACTGGTTTACAGGTTGGGCGCCCAAGGTGAGGTTGGGCGCCCAGGGTGTGTTCTGTAGAATTGTCCAAACTTCGCGGGGCTGCCCCGAGTGCCACTAAACTCCGATTTAGGCGTGGTTTGAAGCGTTGGAAAGGTGGTTGAGTCTACTTTCTAACCCAAGTAATTTTAATTCCAAATGTTTTGTACATCAAAGTGTGTGACCATTTTACCCTCAAGAGGTCGGGAAAATGGGTAATTTTAGTGAAACGCGCGCATCTCCCTCATTTCAAAACGGATTAGGACGTGTTATATATCAATAAAGAGGGTTTTGAATGTACTAAAAGATGGTGTAGGCTTGGGTTTGTTTTGAGGAGGCTTTTGGTGGGATTTGGTGGATGTTTGAAGGGTTTGTCAAGTTCAAGCCTTGTTCCGGTCCTCAAGGTAAACATCATTGGTCCTTTTCATCATCGGGAATGCTTGTGTGTATCTCGGGTTCAAAATCGGGGTGTCTACAGTGTGTTTTTAACAGCTAAATAAACCATGTGTAACATTAGAAATTGTCTTAACTATTCTACCTTGTTTACAAAGTAGGTCAGTATATCATGTTCATTTTGTGCAATTGGTAATACCCTCTACCATCGCCTCCAATCATCAAACTTTGTGTAAACATAGGTGCAAACCAAACTTGGATGTGGTCCACTAATTAACCATTTCATGGGGATCAAACAACATCACTCCTGGAACCGTGGCAAATTAATGTACCATATCAGATTTTTAAAACTATTTCACCACATCAGACAAAAAAAATTTAAACAACCAAATCACTTCATGCATAAAAAAGGCTCCAGATAGTATGAGAGTTATTTTGGCACAAGTCCAGAAAACAAACAGATAAAAGTAACCATGACCAATGAGATAATTGATCTTGGGCATAAAAAAAAATGGGGAAGATATGGGATTAAAGTAAGATAAGATCGATAACTCTTGTGGAGCCATAAAAGCCTACATGGCTTCGTTGCATGTCGACCTGCTATGGTTTCCCAACTTGTGACACCTCGAACATCTAATCTGAGACACCTTCTCTCCCCGAGACGGTATACGATGAGTCTTTGGCCTTCCCAGAGGTTTCTTACTCAAAGGAGGGAGAATAACATCTTCCTCGATTGTTTGCCGTGGCATCCACACTATAGCTATTGGATTGATGTAATACGAATATGAAGCACGATATGTCTCCATGTAGTAGTACAGATCAACTTAAGAATCAAGGTCCTTGCCTGTATTAGCAAATACTCCAACAGCGTGGCAGCATGGGAACCCATCTTGCTACCATTTTTTACAAGAACAAGTCATTCTTGCGATATCAACGGACACGGTAGGCTCCGAGTGCACCTCATAAACACCATAACCAGAATGCATCACGACCCATGAGCTAGATTCCTGGTACAATTCAAGCAACTTCTAGTCCACATCGGGGCAAATTGTTCCAACTCACTCGCTTGCCTTTTTCCTCCTTTCAACAATCATATTCATTATTTTAACCCGAATGGCATACACCAAATTCCTTACCGGTAGGTATCACTCGTCCTTGATCCATGAATTAAATGACTCCGCCACATTGGAATACATCTCACCATATCGACAACCTGGAAAGTACACAGTGCTCCAATGTTCAACAGGTAAATTCTTAAGGAATTCTTGCACTCTAGCGCTGCCCTGAAACACCATCTTATAAATATAATGTTGAAACCACTCCGTGGTAGGGGCATGGGCACTGTGTATTAGCAACCACACCAACGATTCTTTATGACCAGCAAGAGTCCCACGGAGATGGTACCTCAAGTTGAATGTCAGATGGAATAGACAATATCCATGAGGAGAAGTTAGAAAGACCATTTTCATTGCCTCCAACAATCCAAGGTTCCGATTCGAAACAAAAGTGATCCTCCTTTCATTGAGAATGGTTTTTAACTGTTGTAAGAACCATTGCCAATTATCATGATTCTCCGAATCAACAACTGCAAAACACAACGGAAAAATCTCTGCAAGCAACGGAAAAAAAAAAAACATCATGGTTAGTACAAGTTTCATAACACAGTGCCCTATAATGGTTCAATGGGCACAATAAACAGAAAGAACTGTGCTTGTGACAAAGTGATTTAGATGGTAACGATGTTTAAAATTTAGATTACTTAATTTTGAAGAAGACAATGTATCATGGTTAAGTTATAAACATCATGTCCCATATCCTCAAAAATGAACCATGTCTACATTGTGGAGGATGACGAAACCATATTCAAACGCAAATATAAAAATGACAGAAAAATACCTTGGTTACCGGTTTTCCCGGCGCGCCAAGCAAATGTCCTTTCTGCCTCCCTTTTAAAAACGTGACATCAAGAAAAAGGATGGGCCGACAATGTTTGAACCCATCAATACAACCACGAAAAGCAATGAACAGCCTTTTGAACCATTTTGATTCCTCATTAACCTCCAAAACGATGTGACTACCGGGATTTGCCTCCCGGGCTGAACGAACATACCAATTCAGGCTAGAAAAAGAACTCTCAAATCCCGAAATCATCCCCCGTTGCCCTCTCCACTGTCCACCATGCTTGATGGTATGAAATATCCAGTCCGTACTCCCTCTTCATTTCAGTAATTATGTCCAAATGTGTCTTCTTGGATTTGGCCCGTACATCCTCTACGATCAGACTACCAATTAACTCGAACGTGGGTCGGGGATTCTTGGTAGTCCTCAATACAACACCGCATTTGTGTTCGTCCACGAACTTCCGAAAAAAAAAGGAAACCATTAGCCTGAAAAACCCGACCATGGACTTCCCACATGCATTTCTTTTCCCCGTTCCTATGTTTGCAATGGGCAGTCATGCGCTCGTTGTCACCATACATACTCAATTCCCCGTTCGATGCAATACTTGCGAAGAACATCCTGAAATTCTTGCACACCACCCACAAAACACTTACCCTCACTTTTAATGCCATATGCCCAATCGACAGACTTCAAAACCCTTTTCTTATGACAAACAAAGGATGGGGTTACCGTGTCGATGTCATCCCGGTTAGATGCCATAACCCTTTTCTTAGATTGTGACATCTGACTCCTTGACCGACCTGAATTGGTATTCGGCTTATCCATAGTAAACTCCAGTGACCCATCTTCAACAACGACTTCAATATCGTTTAATGCCCCAGCCTGCGCAAGCTCAAGAAATGTGTTCAGATCGTCATCATTCTCCTTCACTATGGATTCATCGTTCATTAGTGTGTAGCTCATAATGAGTGTTTCAGAATCCAACTATTTCCACTTCTTGCATACCTTTTCCATAACCGCTCTGAAATCCATTCCACTTTTCATCAGTACATGATAGATCTTGCCACCATATTTACAAACCAGAATCAAACCATCCTCCATCGTGGAATAAAAAGAGGTAATTAAATATTCATCCGCTTTTTGGATACCACTTAGATTTTCATCCACCATATTTTGTGGACTTATGTTTGCATCCTCCTATGGTGTGATTTACCATTGCTACCCTTTTCTTAAAATATATATATATAAACGGAAAATCGGGGGATGACGGAACATATAGATTTTAGGATATCACGTAAGTTTTGAATTCAATGTCAATTATCTTTGATCTGTCTTGATTCCTCAAATTAAGGAATTTTTTGAAATTTGTTTCCTTCTTTATATCCCTTAATTTTTGAATCTACAGAGAAGTATCTATATTGAATTAAAAAAAACGTGATTTGAGGATGGAGGAAAAAACAACTGACATTAGGGATGAAATTTCAAAATTGTTTCCTTCTTGTAAATAGGGATGAAATTTTCAAAATTAGGGATGATTTTTTCCAGATCTTTTGGCATGTTTGAAACACCATATTTTGTGTCCTTAGAATGGTACAGTTGTTCCATTACATGGTAAAAAAGAACAATAACATTTTCATGGTAAATGATAATTAGTCATGTTAACAACATGTCCACCCAATATTTAGTAATTATGGTAAAAAAAATTAAACAAACACATGATAAAAACGAAACTCAATACAATGAACATGGTAAAATGAAATCACTTGTAAACATGGTAATAATTGTTAAATTAAGAACTTGAATCATGGTAAAAATATCAAAACAAATCCCAGTTTTTATGGTATAAAAGTGGGATATTTGGATTCCACCCAAACTGCGATTGAATAAATCCTTAATCGGCCTCTCATCCTTGTCAACGTCCCGCAATGATCCGTATATTCTTCGTAATCATCCCGCATCGGACTTCCTGATCTTCATATCTTTGCCTCCACTTCTTAATCTCTCATCGTCGCCAGTTTGTGACAGATTTTCTAAAAAACAATTCGTCCGACTCAACTTTGTAGGCTCTGTATTTTTGCGATTCATCGAAGGACGGCGATTATGGATGATGAGGGACGATGGACGACAACGAACGAGGAAGGCGAAAGCCAACAGCGGAGGGTGATTAAGACGTTGATGCAGGTTGGTGGTGGTTGCTGACGATGAACGATGATACCCTGGCCACCACCAATGAAGGACAGTAGGGGGGCGATTTTGGAGGCTGATCTTTTATAGAAAAGGCAAGAGAAATTTATGGGTTTTCAATCCTTGAATCTGATCCACCCAGCGTAATTTGGGGGATTTGATTTGATTCAATATCCGCAAATTACTGCATAGGACCCCAAAACTTAGAAATTGGTCCACTTTCTCCCCCTATATATGCAACATTCAATTTGGACCTCAACTTCTTCATATATATATATATATAATAATAAAGGGTAGTTTTGGGTTTATTTGAATGTCGGGATGAAAACATAACTGATGAAAAAACACAGGATGAAATTTTAATTTCAAGGGTGCTGGAGGATGATTATTTAACTGGCCCGAATAAAAAACTGCAACAAATAAAAATGGGCAATGGAAACATTAAAGTTGGCAAGCAAAATTTGTTAGCAAACAAGCATGGTGAATTTATTTTTCATGATCACAATACGAAAATGATACCCGAACATAACGTCAGAATTTACGTTAGAAAAATATGTAGAAAAATATGGTATCCTAGCAAACACAATACGCTGTAATCTTTTACTGAAAAAAATGGTGTATTGATTGATTTTTTTAACCGATACAGTTCACATGAAAATAAACTCAAGAAAATTTCTTGATGAAAAGCCAAGAACTCAAACAAAGGTGATGTTAAATACCTGGTCGATACGCACAAAGATACTTGAATTCTTGCTTGGAGAATTGATTTTCTTCAAAAACTCCACCCAAAAAGAGTTGCCTGAGGCCTTATTTTGATTCCAGTTGATCAAAATGGTTTTGATCATGAATCGCTTAGGAAAATATAATTTGAAATTCAAAATAGCCTCAAGTTTAGGAAAGGAAATGTAACAGTTATAATTCAAACAGATACAAACATGAAACAAGAATGGAAAGAAACCCTTAATGAGATGAGATTACCGGATTTTTTTGCACAAATCGCACTAATCAAGGTGACAGCAACGAGATGGGAAACAGGATAGGAAATAGGATGGTTTAGGCCGGATTTGTTGCTCTAATTAGAAGTATAAATATATACTGACAAAATACAAAATAAGGGTAAATTTGTCTGAAACACATATTACAAGATGTAATCATAAAGATTCAAAACACCCAGGATGAAATCATAATGTGAATTTCGTTGCGGGATGGCTAATTAAAATTTACTGTTTTCATAGGCTTATTTATTAAATTTTCGAGAGCTTGAGTTTGAGCCGAGCCGAGCCGAGCATACTAATGTTCAAGCTTGTTTATTATTTTTTTTGCGAGCTCGAACTTAATAAAATCTTCACGAACCGAGCTTGAACGAGCTCAACACAAACCCAATACCGAGCCATTCACCAACGGCTTGGTTAATATGCAGCCCTACTGCTCCCAAATATTCGATAGAAGTTCGTAACATATAGTAAGAGGTTTAGTAACTTCTACAAACGCAGGCAACAAAAAATGTATAAAAAGTTGTTAGTTGATACTTTTGATTAACATATGGAACTACAAAAACATGGTCATACATAAATATAAATATTTACAATCGTGTGCACTCAGATTTATTAGAAATGAGAAATGTAGAATCAAGTGTTAGATTTTTGGGGTAGATGCAAACACTCTCAGTTGTCAAGAATATTGTACAGGAAAGTTTATCCTATGAAACGTGAATTGAAGTGAAGTAAAGGAAAAGAAAATCTATTTTCCTGCGAGTGTTCATTTAACAATAGAATTATATATGAAAACTAAAATTTAGTTGTTCATTTGCCAAGAAAAAGAAACTTACGGAAAACTTCTTTTATCTTGATTCAATAGTTATTTCGAATAAAGTAATTTTGGGAGCTATACATCTAAGTAAAAAATTACTAATACACATGAATTGCTCCTTTGAATCATAAGGCAACTCTAAAATCAGCCATAAAAATATATTTAGTTTGGTTTGTCTTTTTGTCTCTATTCATTTTTTTCATATCTATTTGTTTCGCGTTAAATTTTTGTGAATTATTGGTTCATCTCGACGAGAGAAATCGAAAAAATAAAAAAGTAATCATAAAAACTCTAATTTTTTTGAACAAAGATAAAAATAAGCCAAATTTTTTTTTTGTGCTTATTTTTCTCTTTATTCAAAGAACTTTGATTTTTTATCATAATTTTTTCAGTTTTTCGATTTCTCTCGCATAGACGAAAATATGATTGAAAAAAAATTGAGACAAACTAATAAATGCAATAATTTTTTTAAAAAAGTAAGCCAACTGGCCGGCTTATTTGGATGCTTTAAAAGATAAATAGATACAATGAAATAAAATCAAATTTAATCGACGGTGATTAGTGGGTTGATACAAACAAAACAAAAGACTAATAAAAATTAAAGGCATCCATAAAACTAATATATATATTGACTATGTTGCCTATATTTATAGCAGAAAATAAAGAAAAAATGGAGAATTGTACGAAATAAGAGAAATGAAGAAGCACGGGAGAACGTTGGCCCAAAAAATTTGTGAACGGAGGGAGGTTAAAACTTTCCCGCGACACTAAATTCCATATATTTTGCAGGATCTGTTTTAAGGGAAATTGAGTCTTGGAGGGAAAATCATTTTCCAGGATCCTCTCACTTTCCTAGTAACTAAACACTCCAAAATGTGTGGGAAAGCATCATTTCTTATCCTTTTTTGACAACTGAATGGGGCCTTAGGAGGAGATTATTAAAATTTTCAAACAAACCTCAATGGAAGGGCATTTTTGATTGAGCAATTCCCGAATCTCCCCTTTTAATCCTGGGGTGATTCTATTAACAACTATGTTTTAGCTAAATACAACCAATTAAAAACTTAAAACCAAAATTTGAAATTGTAATCCAGTTTTGGATAAATACACCCAACAAATTTCCCAAATATTCCCAATCAGCCCGATCGTCTTCTTCTCACGTCTTCTCTCCTCTCTTGCCGACAAAAATGGAAGCACCAGTCACCAAAGGTAAATCTAAATCATTTCATTCGTCTTCTTCCTCTTCTCTTCCTCACCACTCCGTTTGTCTTCTGCCTCTCCTCTTCTTCTTCCTCTCCGTCTCTTGTCTCCCTTTTCAAACCCTAACCTAAATCTACCCCATTGCCACCGACCCACCATGAAATCGCCATTGCCAACAAAGAATCGACCTCACCACCACGAAATCGCTGTTTGGGAAGCAAAAGCAATGCAAGAAATAAGACCTAGATTTCATTTTTTCGTTTTTGGTCGTCCGCCATTCGGATTCCCAGTATTGAATTGATTAGTATTTTCGAATATGAATGTTTGAAATATGTACCTCAATTCGGATTTTAAAACATGAATTATATGTTTGAAACTAATAGATTTAAATTCCCACTGTATGCTTCATTTTTTTTAATCCGAAGTTGTTTTAAATATTCAGAAGTTAAAATGTGGAATAAAACAATTACTTCAAGTTTCAAAATCCGAATATGGGCAAACGTGGGATGTGTAAAATTAAATCAATTATTTATGTCTGAAACATAGTAAATAGTTCAGCTTTTAAAATTTGAACTCACAACATCCACCATTCTTTAGTTTGAGGGTGGGTTAGTTGTTTGATCAACTCTGCATTCTTTAGTTCATGATTGGTGATGACTACCTCTTGGACCTTTTCTGCTCCAATTTCTTGATCTTACTTCGCATGGTTGGTGATGACTACATTTTACACATTAAGATTTCGAGAAAGGCCTCTGTTTGGTTTTTGCTTTAAGCCTTCAAAAAATCAGGGACGGCTTTGGTACCATATGATTATAAAAAGTGAGAAAGAATTACCCTGGCCAATTAAGGTACATATTCGGATTCTACACATCCCACGTTTGCCCATAGTCGGTAATTATTATAGTTCACATTTTAACTTCTAAATATTCAAAACAACTTCAGATTCAAAAAAATGAAGCATACAGTGGGAATTTAAATCTATTAATTTTAAACAAACAATTCACGTTTTAAAATCCGAATTAAGGTAAATATTTCAAACATTCAAATCCAAAAATATTGTTCAAATTCAATACTGGGAATCCGAATGGCGGACGACAAAAAATATAAAATTGAAATCTGGGTTTTATTTATTGTGTTGTCTTTGCCTCTCAAACCACTATTTTCTTCTCATCAGCTTCCTTGTTTACCTCCATGCTGCTTAAAATCAAAAATTTGAGTCCTATTGGTGTTTCAAAATACGAGAGTAGTGGGTCAATGGAAGGGGAAGAACCTTCCATTGATTGCTCCATTAGGTTCTCCATTGAGGGAGAGGTGAGGAATGGGAAGGGGAGTGAAAGTTTTTTAGGGTTTGAGATGAGACGTGAAGAAGAGAGAAGAACAAAAGATGAAGAAGATGATAATAGATGTTGGATGAAGTTTAACGTCGGCTGGAAGGAGTTTAACGGGTTTTTTTTTCTTTTTTTTCCTGATGATGATAATGGTGGCTGATGGAGGGAGATTTTTTAGGGTTTGGTGTTGTATATAGTGTGTGGTTGTTTATACTAAATACATCCCACTTAAATTAGGGGCAAAATAGTCTTTATACACAAGGGTATTTTTATCCTAGATCGGTTAAAATTTAGTCGGTTGAATTTAGCCTTTTGTGGTTGTTAATAAAATTGCCCTTAATCCTGGTATCAATCATATACTTACAAACTAAATATTTCGAAGACCAAACTATAAGAAAACTATTTATACAGCAATTAAAGCACACTAACTATAAGAAAAACGAAAATGAAACGAAATAGAACCAAAAATCACAAACTCATTTTCAACCAAATCCATTAAAATTTCATGAAGGTTAGTAGGATAAGAACTTAGATACTAATTTAATTATACGCTAAGGGAAATTTATTTGAGATTTTCCCACAAAAATATACATCTTGTATGTGTTGTTATTATGAAAATGGATTGGATCGATTCGAAACCGGAATTATGTGCATGAATTCACAAACTGCAACACTTGGATCGGTTCTCTCTTTTTAAAATTGCGATCAAACCAAACTATGTAAATCAATATCTGTATTTAAACTATTATGCGGAAAACAGATATAACGGGATCTTGAATTCAACACATCTCAAGAACAATAAATTAAAAGTACCTTTGTTGGCCATCGAGATTAGAGATCAAGAACAAACCCCTTAATTAGAATCACCTTAATTCCAGGCTCACCTTCTTCTCTCTGTCTCTAACTTTCTAGAATACCCAATCACTTTAATTGATGGAAAACCGTATGTAGAAGGGGTGGGTATTCTATTCTTTTATAGAGGAGAGGAGAGGGCCCTTAGAGATAATTATAAAAGACTCCTAATCCATCAAGGACTCTTTTATGTAGAGTAATTCCCAAACAAACTCTAATTGGTTATAATGACGAACCTTATCTTTTATTGGCTTATATGATATTGGAGTCCCAATTGTGACAAATATGCACAAAACGTGGAGTCTTAGTGGGACCCAAAAAAGTAAGTCTAACATTCTCCCACTTGACCCACTAAGCCGATTGAGATGCAAAGTGTAATTTTTCAAAATATGCAATTTTGTTGTAAACGACTCGAGTAGGCTCCACATTGAAAAACATAGACACGTGATCACGAATTTAATTAGCCAACAGGTTCAAACCAATTTGAAACTTTCATACTGTGATAAATTCAGACCACCAATGTGAGTCATAGCGGTTGTATGGCACAATGACATATTCCCTTCTATGCACCACTTCATTGATAATCATCATTAACCAAGTCCTTATGGGAAAATATCATTATTTAGGCTGTAATGCCTAAAAGCCCCAATAATTTGTCTTGTCAAGACATTTCCTATTGTACAACATCCAACATAATATGTGCACACATAATTGGAAACAGGAAAAACAGAAACAAACTATAATATGCGCAAAAATAGTGTCGTTTCTAGACTCGTTCTCTAATAACCAAGTACATTACTTCCATGTGCTTGGAATCACTTAAATACTTGATATCCTTAGAGAATAAAATGCAGCAGAATTATTTTCATAAATCTTCATTCGGTCTTGCAAGTGAGTCGACAACACCAAGACCAAAGATGAAGTTCCGCTATCCTAAAACATGACATGTGGCCTCCAAGCATGTCATAAACTTGGCCTCCATTATGTATGAAGCAGCAAGGGAATGCTTCACAATTTCGTGAGATTGCTCCACCATCCAACGAAAAGAAAAATAAATGACCATATTTACTTTCTGCTATCGAGACAACCAACAAAATCTAAATTGGAGTATCCGATTTTCTAAGTGAGCATAGAGTCCTCTAACATTCTATTTTTATGACTATCTTCACTACATTCTAATATTCCATTCTAGGCATAGAACAAAACTCCCTAAAATCATTCATATGCTTTCTTAAGGTACTAGTTTTCACTTAATTTATCACCCTTCAACATGGGTGCATCATTGACTAAGCAACACTGCATAAATCACTCCAGAACTCGATCGGTATACCCTTTCTGAGATAGTCGTAGCAATATTTTCCGAGATCGATCCCTAAAGATCTCTATGCCAAAACATAAGATATCTCACACATATCAACCATTTTAAAGTTCTGAGCAATATATTCTTTGATTTCATATAACAAATCAAGATTACTGCTAGCTAACAGAATGTAATTCATATACAGATTCACAATAATAAACTAACTCCCACTAACCTTCAGATATCTTTAAATCAAAAGGAGGTAATGGTATCATTAAACCTTAGGAACCATTGGATGAAAGCTTATTTAAAACCATATATAGTTTTCTTTAATCTGTAAGCTAAATACTCTTTTTCTTTTATTTGCGAATTCCTCTGGGTCTTCATGTAAACTTTGTCATCCAAACTACCAATTAGAAAAGCAATTTTCATACCATCGATCCAATTAGCAGAATCATCCCTAGTCATGGCTTGTGAAAAGATACCAGATTTTTCCTTAATCCCAATGTCAAAATTAGATTCCCGTAGATACACCACATATATATCAATAATGGCAGGCCTTCTTTCCCTCTGAGATCTACTCAGAACTGCCAATTGTGAAAATTCTACGTCATTGCAATGGCGATATCCTTATGGAGTGGTAAACCAACTACATTATGTTGAAGAGCAACAACTTCTCGATGAGGAAGAACTATTGAGACATCATCCCTCCCATCATCGAGATTCACCTTACTTGTTTTTTCACTCCCACTATGTAACGCCCCAAATTTCTTAAACGTAATTTAAATACATAAATCCACGTGGCAAGTCAAATGCCCACGGTCAAAGTTTGATACATTCTTCCAAGTCAAAGTAAAACGTGAATAGTCAACCAGGTACT
>JAXBDA010007318.1:0-17925 GCA_036023075.1 Gaultheria prostrata
CAAATGACACACCAGGAGGCCTATAGGCTTATTAAAAATATTAGCCTTGGAATTACATTATGTCGTGCTCTAATTCGTTCGGAAACTGTTAACTTTTAAACTGCATAATTGTTGGTCTCCCTAGGCTACGGATGAATTGTATAATGATCATAATGCCCTTATTGTTGTATGCTACATGAATTGGATAGATTTTATCTTGTAAAGATGTGATTTCAAATTCAATGACGTATTATACATGATTATCTCTTTACATGTTCCCTGATATTTAGAATGGACAATTAGGTTCCTGGGATTGGTGTTCGTACTTAGAAATCATCTAGACATTAGGTTAAAGGATTAAAGGAATGATGTTTGTGGATTGTTGGAAAGATGGTCTTGGACTTGGATATGAAGATATTGAGATTTATGGATCGACAGAAATTCGAAACCCTAAGTTATGACATTGCGTGATGACTCCTAATGAATTAGGTCACACAAGTGCAACACCATGAGCGAATAATCACTCCATAGCTAAACCCTACCCGAACCCTTAAATTATAGATAACAGGAAATATCAAGCAATTAAACTCAAGAATGAACCAATTTAATTACTAGCCTTTACCTTAGTGAATTCTAGAATCTCATCCTCTGAGAGACATCCTCCCATGTAAACCACCAAGACTTATGACCATCGGTGATTAACTCCCTCCTTGCTTGCCCTATCTGGGAGCCCAAATGAAAGGCCTAAGTTATTTACTTAGTCAAATTCATCAAACGCCTCACAAGGAAGAATTTTCTGTAATACCAACCATCTTTTCTAACATCATGACCTGGTATAATACCACGATGTTGCTCTGCGACTTTGACGTATTATGCCAGACTTTAGAGATGAACAGGAGGAGCACTATAGTTTGAAAGCCTATGGAGCTGAGCAAGACACTGCTAAGGCTGGTGGCCTTACCGTGGAGTAGAGATAACCCTACTACACTTGGTGGTGAATATATGTATTTGGCAAGGAGGATTATGTATTTTCCCACGGTGGAATATTGTTGTAAAACCTTACTATTTCTTTTTAATAAATTTAACATTCCCAAAAATGTGGGGCGTTACAAATGGTCTCCCCGTAACCTAATTGTCCATTCTAAATATCAAGGAACATGTAAAGAGACAATCATGTATAATACGTCATTGAATTTGAAATCACACGCATACAAGATAAAATCTATCCAATTCATGTAGCATATAACAATAAGGGCATTATGATCAATATACAATTCGTCCATAGCCTGGGGAGACCAACAATTATGCAGTTTAAAAGTTAACAGTTTCCGAACGAATTAGTGCACGACATAATGTAATTCCAAGGCTAATATTTTTAATAAGCCTATAGGCCTCCTAGTGTGTCATTTGACAACTTTAAGAGAACAATAATTTCTTTTCAAAAGTCACAAATCATTGACTCAGTGACCACAACTTTCAATACATAATTTTTCTCAAAAATCCGACGTCGTGGTTAATCTAAATATAATTTCTATAGGTCATGGTAAATTTTGGAGATTTTTCTGAGATCGAAACCCGGACAGTATAACGGGTCTGGGACTAGACCTACTCTGTCAAAGAAATATTTTTCATTTCAAACTCTGTCCACGCATCATCAGGAACAAAATTCTTGAATTTCTTAAAGTAAAAAGTGATCCACTATCATCTTTTTAATAACAAAAGAAAACCCATAAGTTTTTCTTTTTCAAATATAATTTTAACAAATACCCCACTTAGGTTTGTTTACTAATTTTTGGGTAAGGAAATATCAGAGGGGCGGAAGCCCAGCCGGTTGGCCGAGATTCATTTTCTTTTTTTTTTTATATACGTCGTGACGTCTATTTGGAGTTATGAGCATCTCAAAAATTCAGTTACAAAATTTCTGTTCTACCATATACAAACATATTTATATTTAGGGAGGCGGATTTAACTACCTCTCTTCCGAAGACAAAGCACAAAGCGGTGGCTACTGGAGTGGTGGAAAAATACAGGCTGCTGCCCAACTCTCTTTCTCTTCCTATGCGTGGTAGACTACTTCTCTGCCTCACCCTTTTCCTTTCTCTCTTTCTTTGTTTGTTGATTGAAGTTTTCTCTTTTTCTTTTGAACAAGGCAGTGGAGACTTTACTTTATAGGAGAAAATTATACTAGAAATGGAAGGTAGCAAAAGTAGAATGGCCTAGAAGTAGAATTGCCTAAAAATGTTAATTAGTAAATTTATTAACTCCTTTTTAGATAAGGTGCAACCCACTAACTCTGTAAATAATATGGGCATACGGCTGACAGGGTTTTTGATAAACAGGTGTAATGCGTACACAACACCTACTCATGCACTCACACATGTACGCATAGAAAATTTACGAGAGCGTTTTTAAAAAAAATAATAATACAATGTTCTAATTACATGAGGTAATATTTTATGAATAAAATGATTATTTAAAAATCTGGACCAGTACAATCTATCCCCCTTAACAAATCGATAATAAGAATAGATACGCAATCTAAACTTAACAAAACAACAACGGTCTATGTATCAATCCAAGGTCAAGTCGCGCACGACTGCCCAAAGCCGTAGCCAATTTTTTTTTCCTTTCCAATTTTTTTTTCCCTTAAAAAATCGAGTCGCGCACGACTGACATAGGCCGAAGCGTAACAACGGAAATAAAATTTCCAAATCCCACACTGTGTTGTCTTTTCCCAAAAACAACCTTGGACGTACTGTCCGAGAGCATTAAAAATACCAAAGTTCAACTTGTTAATAAACAATAGAAGACAAAAACCACACTAAAGTCTTTTCATAAAAACTTTACTGATCCGTAGGAATCCAGCCAAGAATTTGCCTTTATAAAACAACTAGTGCTTTGATGATTCAAATACCCACTGAAGTAAGAATCAAATAATAGTATAAAAAGTCCACCAAAATTTACACACTTGTATTTCGAAACCCAAATACAGCCCACTGAGCTATTTGTTCAAAACCAGGTTTAGCCTTAATCAAAATCTAAACAAATTGCTCAGACCTCTGCCCGAAATCATTATACCATGCACTGATCCGAGAATCAAAACATTGATTCACGTTTTTTTTTTTTTCCAAATAAAACGGTCGTGAAACCCACTGACCAAGAACCAAAAATAGTAATTAATGTAAAAAGGAGACAAAGTGTCCTCTTTCCCATGCGCATGTGCAAGTGTTTTGGAGATTAAAATTATATGCCAAAAAGTGTCAGAATAAAATAGAAAAACACTATACTATAAAGCACTTTATGGGTTTTGGTTCTCATTGTCTACTATCTTTAAAAGAAGACTAACGTACACAATTCCTTTTACTGGGAAAACTCTATAAAAAACAAAGCAAAGAACAGAGGTTTTTCTTTCCAAGAAGCTCAAACACCCACCAGTGGAAACTTATTCCAGACGCTAACAGCTGCATATCCGCCGTGCGGATTGGAAATCAAAAGAAGATGTTCCCCATCAGGTTCCATTTTATATGCTAATAAATATAAATATATGCATATAAACATATCATATGTTTTCTAAACCGAAAGAACCGAACGGCTTTAGTTTTTTTTTTTCCTTTTCCCTTGAAATTTGTCCGAAACTGTTCTGCAATTAAAACATTAGAACGGAACAGAAATCATTTTCTGGAATCCAAATTTGCCGATCTCACGAATGAATTACAAATAAAATGGAAGACTCAAGCAAATAAGCAACTGGGGACTTCTTTTTATTGATTTTTGGGATAACAGTCATTACATTCTTTTTGAACAGACCATCGGTGATGTACCCTTTCCCAACATATTCCCCATTCTTGGTCAAAGTGACCCTGTCCGCCTCAAATACAATGCGGAAGCCATGCTTGCTTAAAAGTGATCCAGAGATCAAATTTTTGCGCATATCAGGCACAAACAATACATTGTTCAAGGTTAACTCCTTTCCTGAAGTCATCTTCAGAATCACCTTGCCTTTCCCTACCACTGCAGAGGTGGCTGAGTTCCCCATAAAAAGTGTCTCGCCTGAAATCGGCTCGAAAGTAGAGAACATCTGCTTGTCACAACAGATGTGATGAGTGGCCCCTGTGTCCACCCACCATTCCTGCGGGTTTGAACCCACCAAGTTAACCTGAGAGACCATGGCCGAGAGGTTCAAATCAGCAATGCCCTCTACTATATGTGTTTGAGTACGAGGGTTCAGTGGCTTCTTACAATCAGAAGCACGGTGCCCAAATTTATCACAGTTGAAGCATTTTCCCAGAAACTGGACCTTTTGCTGCTTTTTGGAAACACGACCTCTTGGTCCCAGATTGACACCTCTGTCCTTCTGTTTACCAACATGTTTGCCAGATCGTTTATCAGAATGCCTATCATGTTGGTTTTTCTTCACACCTGAAGACTGACCATGTACCACCATATATGTTAGCCTTAGCCATAGAAGGAGACCGGGCAGCTTTGTTCCTAGCCCGGTTCTCCTCCTCCATGTGGAGCTTTGAGAATAGAGTCTCCAAAGTCATCTCCTTGTTCTTAAACATGAGATAGTGCCTGAACCCTTCCCAAGTTTCGGGAAGCTTGTGGATGACTGCAGCCACCAAGAATGGTTCACCCAGCAACAATCCTTCGGCTTTGATTTCATTCTTCAATATCTGAAGCTCGTGGAGTTGTGCACTGATAGATTGCACATCCACCATTTTGAATCAAGAAACCAACCAACAAGGAACTTCTTGGACCCGGCCCCATCAACCTTGAACTTCCTGTCTAAGGATTCCCACAGTTCCTTAGCAGACTTTACCTCAGTGTACACAGAGTACAGAGAGTCCTCCAGCGCATTAAGAATATAATTCTTGCACAGATAATCAGTGTTTTTCCAGAGATCTTGTGCCATCCGCTTCTGATTATCAGTCTCATCCCCAGCAACAACTGGGGCATCCTCAGTCAAACACGATGCCAGATTGAGAGTGGTGAGAAAAGAACATCATCTTTTGTTGCCATCTCTTAAATCAGCTCCACCCCCAAACTTTCCCGGCTTGTCCACATGGGCCATTGGAAACGTGGGAACTCCAGGGGAAGGTCTCACTGCAGGTCCCGAAATTGGAGGAGTCTGCGCATCAGCACTCGTCCCAGCATCAACGCTTTTCCCAGTAGCGTCAGTTGACATGTTGTTCGCTAAAACAAAGGTCAACTTTATATTAGTGAATAGACCTTCACAAAATCGATAATAAGAATAGATACGCAATCTAAACTTAACAAAACAACAACGGTCTATGTAACAGTCCAAGGTCAAGTCGCGCACGACTGCCCAAAGCCGTAGCCAATTTTTTTTTCCTTTTCCATTTTTTTTCCCTTAAAAAATCGAGTCGCGCACGACTGACATAGGCCGAAGCGTAACAACGGAAATAAAATTTCCAAATCCCACACTGTGTTGTCTTTTCCCAAAAACAACCTTGGACGTACTGTCCGAGAGCATTAAAAATACCAAAGTTCAACTTGTTAATAAACAATAGAAGACAAAAACCACACTAAAGTCTTTTCATAAAAACTTTACTGATCCGTAGGAATCCAGCCAAGAATTTGCCTTTATAAAACAACTAGTGCTTTGATGATTCAAATACCCACTGAAGTAAGAATCAAATAATAGTATAAAAAGTCCACCAAAATTTACACACTTGTATTTCGAAACCCAAATACAGCCCACTGAGCTATTTGTTCAAAACCAGGTTTAGCCGTAATCAAAAGATAAACAAATTGTTCAGACCTCTGCCCGAAATCATTATACCATGCACTGATCCGAGAATCAAAACATTGATTCACGTTTTTTTTTTTTTTTTCCAAAAAAAAAACGGTCGTGAAACCCACTGACCAAGAACCGAAAATAGTAATTAATGTAAAAAGGAGACAAAGTGTCCTCTTTCCCATGCGCATGTGCAAGTGTTTGGGAGATTAAAATTATATGCCAAAAAGTGTCAGAATAAAATAGAAAAACACTATACTATAAAGCACTTTATGGGTTTTGTAAACACTTTATGGGTTTTGGTTCTCATTGTCTACTATCTTTAAAAGAAGACTAACGTACACAATTCCTTTTACTGGGAAAACTCTATAAAAAACAAAGCAAAGAACAGAGGTTTTTCTTTCCAAGAAGCTGAAACACCCACCACTGGAAACTTATTCCAGACGCTAACAGCTGCATATCCGCCGTGCATGCGGATTGGAAATCAAAAGAAGATGTTCCCCATCAGGTTCCATTTTATATGCTAATAAATATAAATATATGCATATAAACATATCATATGTTTTCTAAACCGAAAGAACCGAACGGTTTTAGTGTTTTTTTTTTTTCCTTTTCCCTTGAAATTTGTCTGAAACTGTTCTGCAATTAAAACATTAGAACGGAACATAAATCATTTTTTGGAATCCAAATTAGCCGATCTCATGATCAAAATCTGTTTTAAGCTTGTTGAAAAAAATTATGGCAAATACACAGAATTCCAAAGAACAATTTCCATTAACGAAAATACGAATTACAAATAAAATTTCAGAATCGTAAATCAGTAGGAAATACAAACAGTTTTGGAGTATTCGAGAACCGAGTCCCGTGTAACCACGGTTTCCTTAAAATAGATTCGCCGCCTACCGAGGGTGTTGTAGGTTGAAACCAGTGTCTGTCTCCTAGGATAAAACGGCTAGACCACGAACCTCAGAACACCTCTGAGGAGCGCCTTGGCGAACTGAACCTTGCCTGTCTCTCTCCCTCAAATCAGAACTCTCTATGTACTGTGTAACTAAGTGTATCTAATGCAATGCATGAAATGTCCTACATATAGCACCTGTTGAGTGCTCTATAATGCCAGACAATAAGTGCTCTATAATGGCCACCACTATATCCAATTAATAGTGCACCACTATGCATAATAATGCTCCAATAGTCCAAACAATAGTGCACCACTACTCGTTGTCTAAATTCATTCTTTGTGGAGGAAACTTCCAACAATCCCCCCCGTGAATGAAATTAGCAAACATACTAATGTAGACTACTATGCTGACCCGGAGAGAGAGACAACGGATAATTTCCTGCATAGGATAGGTAGCTTTTGGCCTTGAACCTTCCCTTGTGATAGCCTATCGAGTTTACCGGCTGACCAGTGGACGGACCCGTCTTGAACTGTGCTGCCGTATTGGCAAACCGAGACAACAGACGTCACACAGGAACTTCTCTTGACGCAGTTCAGTTCTCACTGTTGTGTATAATTTTTATCCCGGAAAATTCAGGAACAAAAATCGATCAAGCTCTTACCGATATCCCAATGAGTTTATTTTTCTAGAACTCTTGAAAAACATGTTTTAATCAATTGAACGGTTCTGATCATTTGCATGGAACTCAAAATAGGAACCACAAAAGTTGGTGGACGCCCAAGTGGTGTACCCGTAATTTTTTGAACATTTTATTCATGTATAAATACGGAAGATGACTCTAGCAGAACATCAATCACTCTTTGTTTTTTTGATAACCAAAAATATCCGGACTAAAACTGGGCATAACTTCCAGTGGCCCTAAAAGTTTTGCTAGCTAGGGAAATCGAACCTGAGATCTTTGGGGAGAGCAAACCCTGAAACCTTAAGGCCTAAGTCCCAAGTCAAGACCACTTTGCCAACCGTTAACATCAGTCACATTTGCCACCATTTTCATCATCACCAGCGCCATCACGCGCATTCACCCCAAATGACATGTTGATTGACTTCTCTCTCTCTCTACCCCACCCTCTCATCTTCTCCTAGCCGCCGCTTCTACAGTCTCCGCCTGGGGGGGAGCGGCGCCTCCTCCCCCCGGGCCTCCTCTCTCCTCTCTTTTTCCTCCCTCTCTATCAACCCTCCCTCCTCCCCTCATTTTCTTCTCCTTCGCTGCATCTTTCTCCCTTCCTCTCCTGGTTTTGGATCCGACGGTGGCGCGGTGTTGGCTGCGTCCTCTTTGGCCTAACGGTCTGTCGATCCGGCGATCTTCTCCGCTGCTTTCCTTGTTGGAGGATCTCGGTTTTGGCCTAACGGCTAGGGGTTGGGTTGTTTTCCTTGTGGGGGGCGTCTTGTTGCCTCTGGCGGCGGCGGCTGTAGTGATTCCTGGTGGCGATCTCAATCGATTGCTGCTCTCCGTTGCTGTTGCGTTTTTGGGTTTCTGGCGTGGTGTTGCGGTGGTGTCGTTCCCCGGTGGTGCGGCGCTTGATTGGTTCTTGCGACGATTTGGGGTGTTTGTTCCGGCACTCTCCCGTACCGCCGTCGTTTCCAGATGGTTTCCATTGTTTATCTTTGGACGGCTGGTGCTCCATTGCTAGGAGGTGCGGCGCTTGGTTCCGGCGGTGGTAAGGTGGGGTTGCTGGAGCTTTTAAGGGTTAGGGTTTGTTTTTGGGTTATGGGCTTTGGTTTCGACCCTTTTTTGGGTTGAGTTTTGGGTTGGTTTCTCACCAACATTGGGGTTTTTGGGTGTTGGGCCGCTTTTTCAGGGTCCTTTTGTTTTTTCCTCCTGGTTTGGGCTCAGCCTGTTGGGCCTAAATCAGTTTCCCTCCATGTGGTTAGGAGATGAGAGTCTTGGGCGATCAGGCCCGTGTGTCTAAGATCCTTTTAACTTTGTACTTCGTGTTATGAGTTAATAAATTTTTGCTTATAAAAAAAAAAAAAAAAAGAAATCAAAGTACGAAAGTGAAAATCACACTGGATTATACGTGATTTATGGTCACCTCGCGCGACGGCCCCGTTGGATATGCAATATACAGGATTGATCCCGGAGAAATCGATACTATATATCGGTTTTCTTATTTTTCTTATTTTATGCGTAAGATACGTTAACAGTAATTAATATACAATTAACAAGTATTTATTCCTAATAACACCAACAAACAATTTTTAAGTTGCAAAATTTCAAGTCTTTCAACTTGAATTTATCAGATTGCTGTTTGCTCCTATCTTAGTCAAGGACAGAAACGAAAATACCGAATAATATTCTCTCAAAACACGATCGAAGTATGAGTTGTATTCTATTCAAGCCCTGTATTGAGGTTGGAAATCTTTCAAATGCTATGAATGTCGCTCAAACAGATTAATGCGTTGTTCCACTTCTTATAATAATGTCTGAATTTATTCCATCAAGTAATCGTAGGATACGTACTGAATCGGGATATGCATATGTATCAGTAGGTTACGCCATCATATCATAGGATTTCTATACAAAAAGGATACGGAATGAGATACGTATCATTTTTCTGAGGCGACGATATGAGTAATAGGATACGTATCTTATATCGTAAGATTTTAACAACAGTGGGTAAAAAACGTAACATTTTCACAACAAAGGGTAAAAAATGTACTCGTAAAAATAAAGCGATTCAAAACTTAACTTGTGTTCTCGAATTGCCTATGAGTTTTTATCCCCATTCAATGGCCGCTTTTGCAGTGGGCTCTAGGATTTTCATGATCGGAGGTCATGAAACGGGATCTAGTCATGTGATCGATCTTGCTGATAAATGCCTTTCGACACGAGTTTATTTTTTCGACACCGCAACTCTTGGTTCTGGTTCCCTGTAGATAAGCGCTACTGGGAGAGTTTCGACACAAATGCTAACATCCCGCATAGAGCTGTACGGATACCCGACTCTACTTGGGCTGCCGTCCCTGGTTCTACTTATAATCTCACTGCAGAATTCGAACTGGTTGAGAGGCGTATCGAAGGTCTTGAGACCTTCGCATATTCTGCCCCGCCTCCGACCAATGATCAGCGCTACCATCTGCTCGACTTGAAGAATGGGTGGTTGTGTCTACTTATATCTGCCCTCCATAGAGATTCTTACTCTGCTGACTGGAAACCATATGCTTTTGCTTCCGTGTTTGGCCTTGTCGAAAAGCGAATGGTTAAGGTATCTTCACGTGAAGTGACCCTTTGGCCGGGCATTCAGACCGGTCTTTCACGGTTTCACCATCTTACTGGGGCTCTAAAGAAGAGGATGTTGGAGAGATCCAAGTGTTTGGAACTGCAAAACACTGTTTTTGCTGTTGAGATCCAACGCTTACCCAGTAAGTTGCTTCACTACCTTTTTTTCCTGTTACCACCCCTTCTCTATTTCTCCTGGAGCCTTAGTTGATTCTAACACGATCGTTTTTCCGGGTTTGTTTGTTCGAGAGGGCATAGTCTTGCTAATTTAGGACCATATATAGCTAACTTAAGATTTAATTTGTTCCTTTATGCTATGTTGTTTAGGATTGAAATTGAACGGATGACTATTAGTGCTTTTGAATAATACAAATGTGCTTCCTCTTTGGGCATGAATGTGGTTTTTACTTTGTTTTTATCGGCAACAAAAGTTTATTAAAGAAACTCGACAAAGGTTACATCGAGCGGGAAGAACAAGAATCAACCAAAAGTTGAAACACCATAAGGGCAAAGCCCATACACCCATGGATTCTTAATTATTATACATCTGTTCTGGCTTAAGCCTATCTTCACCCGACAATAGGTCTTCCAGATAAAAACCTAACAAAATGTTTCGCTAGAACTTTCAATTCAAGTTCTACTAGTGACAGCCAAAATTAACGAACTGTAATCAAAGACAGCACGAGAAACTAGCGGATTGGAAAATATTACTAAAAATTAACAGACGGCAGCCAAAGATACTGGACAATTTTTTTCCCTATCAGGTCTACTCTTCATGAGAGATTGTACGACAACTTTTAACTTACGTATTGAACGAACCAAAATCAGTTCGTCTACATCTGGATTTCATTGATGATATGCTTTCCCAAACGTTAGCATGTGACAAAAATTTCAGTCACTGATGCTGATGTTCATGTAGATCCAAAGGCTTAAAACAACAGGTGGGTATCCTTTTCAACCTCTTAAATGTCGGCCACAAGAAAGTTCCCAGCTAGAGTAACCTGTGCATTCATTCAAAGTTAAGTATCCCATTGAAACATAGATTGAAAAAAAGAGGAACTAAAAAAAGGAAAATTTGCAACTGTTTTCCATCTTAAGCGCACCTTCTCGCCAAGTTTGAATGGAGGAAGGCCCCTGTAAGGACATGTGCCGCATCGAAAAGCATCACCTAGTCCACACTGTACATACATCAAGATTTCAGAGCAAATACATCTATTAAACAAAATAAGAAACAGAATATTTTGCCAAACAAGCATGTTATGATGTGGACATTTTCGTGTCCCACTTGAGAAGAATTATTCTCCTAAAAGCAGAAAATGGAGAATATAAAGGCCAATTCCAGCAAAAGCAGCCTTTTCTTCTCTACTCAACTGAATTCTCAGCAGTACTGCAGTACCATAGCTGATGTTTCCTTCAAACTAAAAGACGGACAAACTAGGTGAGAAGTCATAATAGCACAAGCTGTTGTATTGTCCTCCCACTTTTCACAACTTTTGTCATGGCAGTTGAGCAAAGACGGACATAACCTAGTGGGCCATAATTGGTCTCTACATTGTTCAACTAAATATCTTTCAAGAAATAGTAGATAAAGCCTATCCCTTGGATATGACACAGGATACAGCAATTAGCACTATTCATAATGAATTTAGGAAATCACGTACGCTGCCGCAAGCCGATTGAGGATTGTTGAGATGATCCATAGTTAGTTCTAGCTTCTGCACCTTCTCCTCTACTTCAGCCCGCCCACAAGTGCAATTTTTGCAGGCTTTCCTTGTACTTCCAACTTCGCAATCGCCGACTGCAATTGCATACGTTTGTTAATCCAATTTTACGAGTGTCAATTAGATGTCCCTGAAGTTTTTCTTTTCGTAACTTCATGTCCCTAAAGTTATTGAATATCTTACCAGGCGGCAACTGGGGTTTCTTCAAATCCTCCTCAGTCAAGAGGCTATCCTCATCAATAAGATCCATATCATCATCAATCTGGACTTTCGGTAAGACTTTTGTGGGCTTCCTCTTGAGAGTAAAGGATGAACCAATCTTCCAAGAAGGCTTCCTGGCTTTGATCTATTACGTAAAGAAAACAAAATTCAAATCCATAGTTTATGAGATAGACATCATATGATGTGCATCAAGCTACCCCAAAACAGAGTTTGGAAGAAATCTCTACTCTGCTTTCGGATGGTTTTTTTTTTTTTTAAATCAAGATTCTGATATTCCTAATGGCTTCAAAGCTCTCAGATGTCAATTCCAACTTCAGAGAGAAAAATCCTAATCCTAAAGTTAAAAATCATCAGCAGCATTCATATTTTACTGTCTATACTTAAGGATAGGGAACATAAACTGCAGATGGCCTAGTAAAATTCAAAATGATACTTGTTGCTGTACATTCAAACATTGTCACGGTAGTACCAAAAAAAAAAAAAACATTGTCATGGACCAAGTTCATCCACTCATTTTTTGGGAAGAAAGAAAGAAGAAGATGAAATCAAGAAACTCACAACAAGAAACTGTGCCGCTTCAGATTGTAAAACAGAGTTCATCGGGAAAATCTTTACATCTACGAACCCTGCTACCAGTAACTTGCGCTCAAGAAGAGAAGTTTTCTGCAAGAAAATAGCATAAAACCCATGTAACTTGATATACCACCAAGTTAAAACTGAATAACAGTTAACTCACCATTTCCCCTGGTGCAGATTCAGCGCTCTGGTGAAGTAGGACCATTCCACCCGGCTTCACCACTCTTGGTATCTCCTCAAACAACTGATGATCAGGAAATTCAGATGAATGACAGATAAAAACCATGATATCCACAGATGAAAAATCCACTGGCAGCTTATCTGCATTAAACCAAACCAAAACTTAGTCTAAAAGCTGATATAAATATAAAGCACATTGTAAAACAACCTAAAACTGAAAAGGAAAAATAGAAAGCCTAGATTTTCTTTTATTTCATTCTTCTGCCAAGATCAAAATCAAAAATACTGATATGGTTAGAATACTTTAGATGAAATAAAACTGCAGCGGGCCAAAGCGTAATGGGATTGGGCCCGACAAATGGGCAAGGCCAATGGATCAGATTCACGCTCGGGCTCAACCGTCGCCTTGATGAGCTGACCAGCCAGAATGGATGGGAAGGCCTACAATTCGTGACCACCCCAGCCCGTGGAATAGGGTATGCGTTGGCCAGATTACCCAGTAACTCAGCATAGGCGGGGCTTGGTCACATGGACCGCAACGACATAGCACTCGGTGCATTTTTCCCAACGTCATTTGGAAAAATTGTTACAAGTGACGTCACAAGGTATGTGCCTAGCACAAGCTTTCTTGGAACCCAAGTATAGTCTCTCTAAATAAGTTTCTGACAACCACAAAGAGGTACATCGTTACTCTGAGCTCTGTACAGCCTTCCTATTGTAGTAGAGACTGACTTGGATATTGAAGTGCCTTCCAGCTAATGTACGACCGGTCAGGCACTTATTTGTTGTTCGTCTCGCAGACCTAGGTCACTAGGAGGAGGGAGAATGGAACGGGTCCAATCAGTCGGACAAGGAGAGAACTGCATAATCACCCCCACCATTTTGGCGACTCCACTGGGATAGAAACCAGAATCTCTAATGCTTAGAAAATTAAGAAGCTTCTCCAATTTTCTTTACCCTTTGCAAATAACCACCCTAAAACAAACAAGGAATCTTGATAACCACATCACGGCTTCCAAGAGCATAGACCAATTTTTGGGGAAAAAATGACTCCTAAGAGCAAACTGGTAGAAAAGAAAGAACGAAGGGGTTACATCTTGGAGGGGGGAGAGTAACAGGAATGCAAAATGCAACCATACAGAGCCGATATAGCATTGACACAAACACTTCATTACGCATACTAAGAGCACAAGGAAGTCCAAACTTACATATAGCATTGACACAAATGACAAACTCATCCGAAGCTATTATTTCCACCTTCAAAGTACTTTCTCTTCTTCCTGCAAAGATCTATGAACAAAAGGGATGAAGGGACCTCATAAGCTATGTTTTCCTTGAACGTTATTGTGCCCATACATGCCTCATTTTTGAAGTAGGACAACTCAAAACAACACTAGCTGTCACCAATTCTCACATCTCCAAATTGCAAACCACTGAACTCTAATTCATTGATTTGCTTTGGGTAGACTAAGAAAATACTTAAAAACAAATGGCACCATTAGCTCATTTCCATCTCACATGCTACCCCTATGGTAGGAAGAAAATCTTCTTTTGTTCTAGCTCATATTAAATCATAGCCATAACGTTTACCAAATCAAGCCTAGAAAACACACGCTACCCCAAGAAAGCTGAGATATGCATACAACTAGTGGAGCTGAGACAGCGAAAATCACCACATCACACAAAGCATTTCTAAGCCAGGAAAGAAACATACACAAGAGAACTTTGTCTAGAGGAAAGCAAGCAAAACATACATAGTAGTGAAGCTTGCGTGATGACTTGAGGATCTATCTTTCCCACTTCAGTCTTGATCATCTTGACAGCCTTAAAAACTGCACTGGTAGGCAGAACTGCCAGATCCGTAAGCGCCAGTACACTCTCCTGCATCTCCACGACATCCTACAAAAGAAATGGACAAAGTGACCCAACATGTATGATGATTCACCCAACTACAAGCTACCAAGTACTCAACCATCCCAAATTTGTTGCCCTTGGTCACAACTCCAAAAGCCAATAACATTGCCATGGGAAAGAAGGCATTTACTAGCTAACACATTCCAAGAAAATGTGAAAAAATACTCTGAAAATAGCCTAGTATGAAGAACAATCCTCATACGACCTTCATGGATTTCATATCCAATCACAACACTAACAGCCCCAAAAGTGGCATATCATTACATACGTGAAGATGGCACACATATTCTATGTTGCCCATGGATTTTGGTCCTGGTTTCTAAAGCCACCGGATTCCACTTCTGCTTAAGTATGCCATAACTTGGTCACTAAATGTCTGCAGCCATTATCTTCGATGACAGGAACTACACCATCACATACAACAAAATACATAGATTGAAAATGTCACATTATTAGAGTTTGTTTCTAAGGAAAACAATAAACTAAAACTAAAACATATGAGGTACTTTTCCAATAAACAAATTTTAGAACTAGTTGAGTCAAATCTGCATAATAAAATGTAGAATTCATTAACGAATCAAATTCTTTTTTTCTCTTCCACAAATCTCTAACCACCCTAAACAAACGTTCATAATGAACCCGGAGAAACTAGGCAAAACCAAAGAGATGAAAACAAAAAGAAAAGCAATCAATCAGCCGAATGACTTCAAGGTTTTTCCACTATCTTCTCCACAGAAATTTATCTAAATCTAACTAATTCATCCCGGATCAAAGCGGAAATACGCATTTAAAGGACCAAACAGATTCAACTAATCAAACGGATTAACAAAAACAGCAAAAGAGCAACGAAAAAAAATGAAAACAGCAATTGATTCCGCAAAGCTACCAATGCGCGTATGAATTTCGGGCCTTACCATTACTTGAACGACGATCAAAACCGATGCCGTTCAAAAGCAACTCCAACGACCTCTCTCTCTCTCTCTCTCTCTCTCTCTCTCTCTCTCTCTCTCTCTCTCTCTCTCCGGTTGGTTGTTACTCCGAGGCGAGCACAGAGGCGGGGGGTTTTGGGAATTAAAATGGAAGAAAAAACGAGGTGCGGGGTCTCGATCGAGAGCGACGGCGGTGCGTGAAATGACAAAACGACGTTGTTACTTTGTTTCGCGGTGTGTTTTGGTTGAGGTTGGTCGTGTTGGCAGCTTGGAGGTGGCGTGGGTGCTCGTGGCGTAAGCACGCTTTCCACGTCAGAGGCACCATCTGATTCCTTGTGGTCCTGGGGAGAAAATTTTGGGTGCGGAACGGGTGGGAGCACATGTGGTGCTGAGTTTCAATCTCGAACATGTAAAATTATTTTGGATAGCTCAAATTTTAAGGAAAGAAAGAGGAGAGAAAGGGGGGGGGGGGGGAGGAGAGAGAAATATGGTTCAAAAATATTTGGACGGTCAAGATGTGCGATGAATACTGCTACGTAGTATTTGTACGACACCGAAGCTTCTCGATCCTGGGTGGTTGCAGGTGCCCGTTGCAGGTCACCCGAGTCCCAACCTCCCATCAATAAAAGTATTCAATAATCTTTCATTCCCGAAAAAATATCCGATGTGCAAAACGGGAAGTAAAATAAGTACATTTTGGTTCAAAAAAAATTCTTGTTTTTCTTCGGTAAGATACTAAATAACAATAAGGTCTTTTAATTTTCGAAAACAAGATAGCACTTCCAATACATCATATATTTTCTCCATTTGACAAATCGAACATTATTTTTGGGACTATGGCAGCATATTAATCATTGTGGGTGACACTCCATTACTCCAACTTCAATCATGATTTTGCCATGTGCCTGTGGAGCCCAACACTCCTCAACATCACACATTTTTATGAGATTCATACACTTAATTGTGGGCTATACATAAACATGTGGTGTTAAAGAGTGTTGGGATACCATGTGGCGCTGCCGCTAGACCACCGAATAATTTTTTTCCTTCTAGGAGAGACAAATTTGCAAAAAAAAAAGACAAAAATACTACTCCTCAGACCGTTCGACTACTATATTTCTAGTCAAAAAAATGCCCCAAAGTGTTACAGTTATTTCCAAAATCATGATACAAGAAGATTGTTGAAGTTCATAAAACTATCCCTAATTTCCAATGTGTTACAATACTCGATTGCCAAAAATTAAATGTCGTGCCTTTTACCACCTCAAGCTACAAGAAGAAAGACGGAGACGCCACGAGGTTTGAATTCGAAGGGGAAATGAAAATCATCTAAGCTTTTAGCATGCTTTTTTATGGGAATTTAAGCAAATAACATGCAAGCTTCTAATATCCTTCAAACAATCCTGGAGTCATCTCAGCCGAGATCGTGTTCTTGTCGATTCCCAATGATAGGATTAGTGGTCAAATGCACTACACTCAGAAAGTATAAGGGGTGGCAGTGTAATTTGTCTGATTACGTTACTTCTTGAACTTCTGATAAAGTTTGTTACAGTTTGTTACAGCGTAGTGGAGGGAGTATTAGAAGAGGGTTCGTGAGAATGAGGGGGGCATGGTAGTTACTTCTGAAATGTTTCTCTCTCTCTAACTCCAGTTCATCTCTTTCTTTCTCTATTCTTTTTCGTTCTATCTCTTCCACTTGTAATTCTTTCTGAATTGTTACTGTTGGATATCAATAAACGTGAACCCTATTTGGGGAATTCTTTGTCAAATTCAGTTCTCATTTCCATTTTACGATTACAAATCCTATTAGTGGTATCAGAGCAGCAGATTCTTGGCGTGGGAAAATCGAAATGGCGGAAAACACTCGATCACAAGAAATCAGACGTTTGGATGATTCGATTCGAAAATTGACAGACACCACGGATCGACATGCAAAAACCATGGAAGGAATCAAGAATTCTATAAATGGGATGACACAGTTGATTACAACCCTAAACTTGAGGTACGAACAACTATCTGAAAAGGTATCATCTTCTTCTTCTATACCTACATCATCTACTCCACCACTGCTACCCAATCCACACTTGAATCAAGGACCATTTAGGGGTTTTCAGCCCAAACTTGATTTCCCAAAATTCTATGGAGAGGAACCTGAATCTTGGATTTACAAGTGTGAAAAAAATTTCGAACTTAATTTTGTGGATGAAACACAAAAGGTACGACTAGCTTCCCTTCACCTAGAAGACAGGGCCATGCATTGGTTTAGATGGTATGAAAAGTCTCAAACCCTTCGAACTTGGGCTGAATTTTCTAGGGTTTTACTCCAACGTTTTGGAGATAATGTCTTTGATGATGCAGTGGGTCAATTGACCAAGTTAAAACAGTGGAGCACGGTAAGATTGTATCAAGATAAGTTTGAGGAAATGGCCACCAAAACTAGTGGGTTAAGTGAAGAATTTTTTAT